>OU696581.1:269444-349444 GCA_916048095.2 Sacculina carcini | reverse complement strand
GACTTGGGATATTTTTCAGTGGTATAATTGCGATATTGCTTATTTAAACGAATTCTACAGAAATATATTTTTCTTAACATCTTTTGGTGAGCCTCATGGTTTGATGAACCTCATGAGGAGTTGATGGAAACATGTTTTGGGGGAGAGGACTTTAACCCCCTGATCCCCCCTCTCTGAATCCACCAGTGAACTTTTCTTGAACTTCTCCAGTTCTTGTCGGAACGGTCAAAAGACGACCACACTGATCGATACTAACTAATCCACTGTGGATTTCACGCACTCGCGTCACAAACGTCGCAAACGACTTTTAAATCTCTCTCCCCCTCACTTAATGAACACACACACACACACACACACACACACACACACACACACACACACACACACACACACACACACACATACACACGAAATCATCATACCTGAGCGGTAGCATTGATTAGCGACCGCATCGGCAGAGCAAATGGAAAATACGTCGTCGTCTTCGTTTCTTTCGATTATATCGTGCTGTAGTTGAGGCACACACATACACCCACAAACAAACACACACACACACACATGTCCGACAGACAGGTCGAACCAGTTCGTGTGTATGTCCGTGTGTCACGCGTATGCCTGGCCGTTTTCGTAGTGAACACGCCTATATGTGTTTGTGTGTCTGTGTGTGTGTGTGTGTGTGTGTGTGTGTGTGTGTGTGTGTGTGTGTGTGTGTGTGTGTGTGTATGTGTGTCTGTGTGTGTGTCCAAGTGGTTATGGATAAGTGCGCATCTCTTTGGCCTACCTAGCATCGTTTACCTGTGTGTATATTTGTGCGTGTGTGTGTGTGTGTGTGTGTGTGTGTGTGTGTGTGTGTGTGTGTGTGCGGTTGATATGTCATCAGTTAACCAGGAAGTGAAGAGTCAACAACACTGTCTGTCATACACCCGTACGTGTTTGTGTGTATGTATGTATGCATATATGTGTGTGTGCATGCGTGCATAAATGCGCATTACTCACTGCAAAACAGCAAAAACATTCCTCTTGAACAACGTTTCCCTCGTCTGCTCTTGATCGTAGCAGAATGAAGAGGCAACAACGCAACAACAATCAGACAACAACGCAACAACAATCAGACAACAAATCAACAACAATCAGACAACAATCAGACAACAAAGCAACAACAATCAGACAACAATCAGACAACAACGCAACAAAAATCAGACAACAAAGCAATAACAATCAGACAACAATCAGACAACAACGCAACAACAATCAGACAACAACGCAACAAAAATCAGACAACTAAGCAACAACAATCAGACAACAATCAGACAACAATGAGGCGAACCAATGAAGGTCACAATGAGCAGCCAACACAGTGTGTGGCAAGTCCCTCAGGATAATTTGGACACATTTTCTCGCAGGGTAGGTTTTTATCAACATCCAAGTCCATAAAGTACTGCACATTAGTTCTATTCAACCACACTGCACACACACACACACACACACACACACACACACGCACACCTATTTTCAGTGGTGGATGGATGGGTGTTGTTGGGAGAGAAATATGACGAGAGCGCGTCATCGGTATGAGAAAAACAGAGATGGATAATGCGACTCTTTCCCAACCCGTCCTTGGTTGTTCCTCATTCCGGCTGCTCTCTTGCCAGCAGTGAAAGTGGCATCATATGCCGGCGTCTCCACACTCAATCGTCCATCAATGAATTGATGTATACGATAGTCGTGCTTATGTTCGTTTAGCTACCCACTCTTTTCTAGTCGTCATTTCTGACCGAAAATCCACGGGAAATATAACCAACTCTATTCCACATCTAGCGCAAAAACTGAAACTCAACTGATTGTGTATGTGTGTGTGTGTGTGTGTGTGTGTGTGTGTGTGTGTGTTTGTGTGTGCTGAGTAATTGTAATACAAGGCAACACAATAAGGCGGAGTGTTCAGGCACACGGGTGAGATAATTCGAGATTGGCCATGCAGTGGTCTCAGTTATCAAAATTATATGAAAATAGTATTTTCAGGTGCACACAATGAGACTGAGAAAATTGTTTCATTCCATTTTTATACCAATTTTTAGCCTGCAATCTCGTGAACTACGAAGTTTTCAAATTATTTGTTTTCTCACGATAAAACATATGCAACTATGTTTTTTAACAAAGTTTAAACGCACGTAAACACATTTTTTTGCCCATTTTCAATTGAGTAAATTCCGTTATCAAGCAAAAGCATCATTCAATTAATTATTTCATTTAACTGCCTTAATTAACTTGAAATATTTTTTCTGAACAATATAAAAATTATACATTGCAAATAATACATGTACTGCTTACGAATAATACGCTAAAACACCCCCCCCCCCCTGAAAAGAGCATATACTAAGTCATTACACGGTGAGCCCCGTCACGAATATCACAATATTTATTATTAATTTGTACATATTATAAATCTGAACAGAACACTGCTTTCTGACGTGCTATGCTGATTGGCTGTTAGAATAGGCAAGAAATTACTCTGAACCAATGGGCTGAATAGCCGATGACAAAAGTGAATCTGGGTATTAGACACTGGTTATTTCGCACACGAAGACCAACTCAGATGACCTTCACTTGGCACGCGAGAGATGCACTAAAAAGTTTGCACACGCACATACATGAGTGCACACGCGCACACATACACGCATCACATCCTTGCACACACACACACACCGGAAGCGAAAGGAGTTGATATCACACTTGAGCGACAGCAGCGCATTTAATTTGAATAATTTTGAATTTCGAATTAGTTTTTGATTGGTGCGGATAATATATGACGATGCTCGAGTACGTGGTGAGAGAAAGGTGTACTGCATAACGGGGCAGTGATTGTTCGACAAATCGCACGTGCCAACTCACCTGGCGAAACCTGATAGGAAAATTGTGAACCCCTAGCGCCGAGAAATGTGGGAGATTTGGAGAAAAGATCAGTGAGCAAATTCACGGAAATGTTACCATGGCTTGAGTCATAACATTGATATATGACTTGAACCCAATGATATATTATGTAGAAAATATAGCGAAAACATCACAAAATGGGCCGACAATTAAAATTACGAAAGCAGAGAGGAGAGATATTGTGATGAGTGAATCAATGATAAAAAATCAGACAAAATCAGAATATCGGCTATGAGGCGTGCTGGTGGAAATTTTTAATGATTATTTTTGAGTCGCAGCCAGTAGGTAGTTTGTGGTTGAGACGTTTAACAACAGCGATTGGTCGGCAAAAAAAGAATTGATCGAACAGAAGGATAGAAGTGAGAAAACAACAAACTGGTTCTCACCTGTTTGTGAGTGGCAATGTTGCACAGGCAGAGTTCTTCTTGCAACGTATGTAACAACGTTCTTCCATCTGGAACCAACTTGGTAGCCTCGTTCGGCGCACATTTCCGCTGTAGGGGAGGAAGGAGAGCAGCTCGGGCCCAGCAGCTCATTCAGTAAAGTCCAGTAGGGTCCAGCATGGTTCTGGTGATCGGTCTGCTGCACACTGCTGTTTGTCAAGTTGGCCGGTGGGCTCTCGTAGAAGAACTGTTTTTTGGCGGCGCCAGCAACAGAGTTGCACGTGTTGGATGACTTGCTCAGTATGTTATCACTGTGATGGACATACAATGTGTGTGAGTGAGTGTGAGTGTTGGCGATGGTGTGTTTGGTGTTTGAAGTTGAGTGTGACGCCGCTGTGTGTCCGCACACCTCGAGCAGCAAACATCAACTAACAGTGGCGCGACGTTTGCCGTGTGGTCAAATGTACACTGCCGACTTCTTATATACAACGCCGCTATCCACCACTGGCACGCCACCACTGACACGCCACCACTGACACGCCACCACTGACACGCCACCACTGACACGCCACCACCGACACGCCACCACCGACACGACACCACTACCAGGTATACTGGCAGGTGACTTAGCTTCGTTCCTGCGCGGAAGTGTAGGCATATACGCTTTGAGTGTGTGTGTGTGTGTGTGCTCGCGTGTGTGCTTGTGTGTGTGTGTGCTCGTGTGTATGTGGGTCAGAGTGCGGTCAATGGCCTTGCGGTGCTTGAGTGGCGGGGGTGGGGTGCGGGTCGTCGTCGTCGTGTATGCTGCGACCTGACCGCTGCCCATAGCAGTTGAACAAGTCAGCACACACACAAACACACTCACATACACACACACACACACACACTGACATACACACTGACATACACACACACACACACACACACACACACACACACACAAGCACACACACACACACACACAAGCACACACACACTGTTTACTCAGCAGAATTTAAATACAATTTTAAGAAAAAATATGTCATGATAAATACAAAAATATAATAACAGAATATTGTAAAATACAATAATATAATTATTAATACAAAATATCCCAAATTTGTCAATATTTTTTGACAAAATATTGAATAATATTAGAGATAATCCTTCAACACCATTATGCATACAAACATTGAATGAATACTTGTGTATTTTTTTGTTTATGAAATGTTTATTTTTATCATAGTAGTGTTCCTATGTAGGAACAAACAATTAGTCAATATTTAACAAAAATATCTGTGAAATATTTTATATGTAATATGTGCAAAAAACATACAGTGTGTAAATATAATAAATATAAATATACAGTGTGTAAAAATAAATCAACAAATATATATATATATATATATATATATATATATATATATATAATTATTGTATAATTATATTGTAATATTATATAATTGTTCTTAAATATTTGTTTTTAAAAAATATATATATTGTGTAAAAATAAATCTAAATACATAACGTGTAATAAATACAAGAATAGGTCTAATAAATATATTATGTTATTTGAAATGACAAAAATTATACACTAGAAAGGTAATATACAGTGCGTATGAATGAGCGATAGACAATGGTATGATTTCTTTGTTTTTCACAAATTATCCTCTGTAATAAGTGTGAGGGCTTCAGGGCAAAATAGTAATATATTGCTTGTAACCGCCTTATTGTCATGGTCGATTAGCACGAGCAATTTTTCTATGTGATTTCAATTTGGAAATCTTCGTTTTTGATCAGCATACTGAAAAATACGTGTCAAGGTTTGGTATGAAGAAACTGTGTTGGTTTAATGGTATTTTGCAAGCGGCCTGAAATATAAAAAACCAGCAGCAGGCCTGAAAAATCCCAGTGGCAGATGTATTCGATGGCTCCTACAACACTGGATCCACACTTAGCAGGCTTAGCGCTGTGTACTCAGGTTTTTTTGGATGCGAAAAAATGTGTAATTCTGCTACGTAAACGCTATAAGAAGCATACGGCAGATTAAACAGTACTGAGAACTTTTCCTGCATAGTCAATAATACATTTGTTATAAGAATCACTCCACTTCCTCGAATGCATCTGCATGTGGGTGTGTTTTGCTCTGAGTAATGCAAACTGCATTTCTGGGCAAAATTATTTCACTTATTGGAATTATGTCGCAAAAGTGGTGAGTGTATCATAGTTTCTCCGCATCAAACAAAACCCGGCATGCAAAACCAAACACAATTCCCTTTGCCGACAATCAACAGTAAAATCCATTGGAGCGATTCACGGATGATGGATTATATAATTTAGACATCGATTCTTTTGACTCTGTTTCTAGTTATTTCTTCTACTAGAATGTACAACAAAACTGCCAATCACAAGACGGATGAACAAATTATCAAGCAAAACATAGACAAGTATTTGCGTTGAATTCCCTGGCACAAAAATATGAACAATTCGACATTTCCTCTTCTATCTTGACCAGACTGTGTGATGATGCATTCGCCAGTATCTGGTGCCGATGTCCTGCCTAATCTTTCATCTCGCTCTATGTAACACACACACACACACACACACACACACACACACACACACACACACATACGCACGGTCAAATCGCTGTCGGGATTAGAGCGTTAGTGTGTGAGAATTTCAGCCGTGAGGTCAGTGACCCCAGCTCAGATGTCACGAACGAGGTCGGTGTTCCAGTTAACCTTCACAAGATCGAGTGAGGATCGAGTGTGTGGCCGCTAGAAGGTCATGAGCACTGGCGATTTCTCATCAACCCGCGCCACAAATGAAGCCACACTAGTCAACTGTTTCAAATGTAACACCGCACTACGCACACGCATTGATCAGAACAACAAATCACACATTCGCTCATTATACGATTAATCTGTCCAAATTATTCACTGTTAGTTATGCAAATCTGTTGATGAACACAAATTATATACAATATAACATATGTATATATATATATATATATATATATATATATATATATATATATATATATATATATATATGTGTATTTTGAGAATAACTTGTGCGTGATGTCCTGAATAGCTTTAGCACGCGATGAAGATACCGCGTTTATCCCGGAAATACAAGCTCGCACACACACACACACACACACACACACACACACACACACACACACACACACACACACACACACACACACATACCCTACACACCTATACACACACACATACACACACACATACCCTACACACCTATACACACACACATACACACACACACACCCACAACCCTACACACCTATATACACACACACACACAGACACATACACACACATTCACACACACACACACACACATACACACACACATACACGAATCGGCCTACATGCGGCAAATGCGTCACTAACCACCTTGAACTTGTCCTATCTGTCCACACACACACACACACATACACACTGATACAGACACACATACATACACGCACACACACATACACACAGACACACTGATACACACACACACACACACACACATTCACACACACACACACACATTCGCATACGTACACACATTCACATATACACACATTCGCACACATACACACTCACACACACACACACACACACACACACACACACACACACACACACACACACACACACACACACACACACACATTCGCATACGTACACACATTCACACATACACACACACGCATAGATACAAGCGTGAGCGTGTATACACATTAATATCACCGAACAACGCTGACAATGTGACAACAATGTGACAACAATGTGACAACAATGTGACAACAATGTGACAACAATGTGACATGGCGTTTATTTATTTCATCGCCAATTGAAACCAACAATGACTGAATGACAAGAGCCAGCCCGATAATTATCGTTCACTGAAAATTGCCCTGCGGCATTGCAGCACAGATGTGGCTAACTGTGCGAGCTCTTGTGAAATTGCCCTGCGGCGGTGAGTGAGTGACCGGCTCGCCGCTGATTGGCCGCTGCGCACTGGTGGATCCAGAGGGGGGAGTCAGGGGTTTGAAGCCCCCCTCCCCAAATGTTTCCATCAACTCCTCAATAACCAAGAGGTTCACTAAAAGAGGTCAACAAAAATATTTTTTTGTACAATTTGTTGATATATAAGCATTATCGCAAAAACGTTGCATAATGATGTATGTACATGACTGATGGCTCTCCAAATTCAGCCCCCACAAATAAATTATTCAGCCCCTCCCAAAATTGCACTCTGGATCCGCCACTGCCATTTGTTTTGCGTGAATTGGCTCGTGAGTTCTTGTGTGGGGATCTTTTATTTATATTTCTTATCTTATAGATCATATATTTAGAGCCTGGCTTGATTATCTTTTTTGATAGTCAAAAATGTTGTCAAAGCTGTTGATGAGTGTAAAAATCGTGCAACCAATCCTTCTAAACACACACACACACACGCATACACACATACACACACGCACACATACACACTGACACACACAAAACAAACCAATTTCCAGGACGCTTAGATCAGCGGTGCCTAACCTAAATAGCGAGTACTTGTTGTAGCTGCTCGTGTTTCCAATTCCTGTCCATTTTCCTGTCCGTCTGTCCTGTCCATGTCCATGTCCAATTTCCAAGTGTTGAAAATTTCCAATTTTCAACACTGTAAGGCACATCTCCATACAGACAGACAGACAGACAGACAGACAGACAGACAGACAGACAGACAGTATGCTGACATGTAGCATGACATGACATGTAGCATGTCACAGTGATCAGCGTCAACGCAGCATCAGGACTGCTGGGAAAAAGCACATTACATTACATTACATTACATTACATTACATTACATTACATTACATTACATTACATTATATTACATAACATTACATTACATTACATTACATTACATTATATTACATTATATTACATTATATTACATTATATTACATTATATTACATTATATTACATTACATTACATTACATTATATTACATTACATTACATTACATTACATTATGGAAAAATTTATATAGCGCCCTGTACCTGGAAGGTACCTAAGGCGCTGCACACACACACACACACACACACACACACACACACACACACACACACACACACACACACACACACACACACACACACACACACACACACACACACACACACACACACACACACACACACAAGCACACACACACAAATGCATACATTCACAAGGTAAAAGATGGAGAGAGAGGAAGAGAGCAGAGATAAAATCAGACCTTATATTCATCGCTAGTGTACACAATGCTATCTAAAATATAATAGGACTTCAACAGGAAAAATTTCTTAGAGTGTTTTTTTAAAAGAGGGATAGAAGTGATAGAACGCAGTGTTGGGGAGAGCTAATTGTAAAGACACACACACACACACACACACACACACACACACACACACACACACACACACAAACACACACACACAAACGCATACATTCACAAGGTAAAAGATGGAGAGAGAGGGAGAGAGCAGAGAGAAAATCACACCTTATATTCATCGCTAGTGTACACAATGTTATCTAAGATATAATAGGATTTCAACAGGAAAAAGTTCTTAAATTGTTTTTTGAAAAGAGGGATAGAAGTGATAAAACGCAGTGTTGGGGAGAGCTTATTGTAAAGACGGGGTCGTAAGATAGATAGACAGCGATAATAGTGAGAATGTCTAGCAGGAAAAGCAGGCTCAACTGGCAGCATTCACACTGACACACTGCACCTGCCGCATTCTGCGCATTTATCAGTGTAAATGATGTGTGTGGCAAGTGCCACGACATGTCACCGACAAGCCCGGGAAACACCGGCCTTATAAACATGTATGCTCACTGCTCATCATGCTCACTGCTCATCATGCTCACTGATCATCGGTCAGCTGGAGCAGGCAGCAGTGGCGGCGCCAGGATTTTTCCGAGGGGGCTGAGGGGGGGCTAAGGGAAAAGTTATAGGGGCTTGGCGAAGCATGAATAGCTACACTCGAACGCTGACTACATGATATAATAATATGGGACTGGGGCACACTGATTCAGTCCTCGTACTTTAACCAAAATTACAGGACTTCATTTACAGTGGTGAGAAATTGTAATGTCCATGATTATGATTTTGGGGGGGCCTAGGTAGGCTGGGCATATTTTTTAGTGTCTGAAGCCCCCTCAAGACCCGCCTTGGCGCCACCACTGGCGGGCAGGCAGGCGTGAAACAGTAGCCTCTGTCCTCGATACGCATGCAGTCTCAATGATAACATTAGTCACTCTGCGCACACACACGGACAGACATACCACCACCGGCGCGGAAATGCAAGTGTTGGCGGGTGCATGTTTGCAAGAGTGTTGATGTGTGGCTTTGGCGTGCAGGAAAATTACCACGGTCGCCGCACAACATGACTGGAAAAAATCCCGTCTGCTGTTGTGTGTGTGTGCTATTCAAATGAACTCGTCATGAATGCTGATATGACTAATCAACCAGCACAGACAGACAGACAGACAGACAGACAGACAGACAGACAGACAGACAGACAGACAGACAGAGAGGAAGAAAGGAGACGGTGAGACCAGAGCTATGGCGGTCTTACACTGGGAACGAGCGAGCCAATGAAATTGATGCAGAGCCGGTATTAAAAGCCACGCTCTCAAACAAACTGGTTTTTCGTCGAAATCCCGACCAATTATGGTCATCACAGCAGATGCGGGGTTTTGTAGGAGAGTCGGTGGTGAGGTACGCTGCTACGAGGAGCTGATAATGTGCATCTAGCTGCCACTCGCTGACAACGGCAGCCGTCACATAGAAAGGTCGAGTGGAAGACGTGGAGACGCACAAGTACAAACATCCAGTGGCCTTGCTCAATTGCTTCATTGACTGTGCTGATGTCTTGATTGCAGACAGCAAGAAGCTTCTCACATGATCTCCCTCACATGATCAACACCAACGCCCACAAACACTAGTGTATGACCGAATCATTAGCTACAGCTGAGCTCATCAAGCTCGAGAGCAGCAGAGCTGGACACGAAGCAACAACACTTGTGAAACACAACGCTCTGTCCACGCTCATCACACGGTAACACACAGTCTACCTGTCTGAGCAGCACTTAATCCAGTGGTTCTCAAACTTGTTCGCTGTTCTCACCCTTTTCAAGTCAGCAGCCACTTCTCGCATCCCCTGCATTCTTGATCGCTATGGTGAAAATGATGGAAATACAAACGACGTAATAGTAAAACCTTTTATTCATTCATAAAGTTCCTTTACGAGAAAAAAAGAGCGTTTTTTTCCAGAAAAATGTAAAGTATAGATAACAACATACATTTTCTTGAAATTTCCTCAGGAATCCTCGCACCTCTTAGGTACAAGACTCACACCTCTTAGGTACAAGACTCGCACCTTTTAGGTACAAGACTCGCACCTTTTAGGTACAAGACTCGCACCTTTTAGGTACAACGCTAGCGCCTCTTAGGTACAAGACTCACACCTATTAGGTACAAGACTCGCACCTTTTAGGTACAAGACTCGCACCTTTTAGGTACAAGACTCGCACCTTTTAGGTACAAGACTCGCACCTTTTAGGTACAACGCTAGCGCCTCTTAGGTACAAGACTCACACCTATTAGGTACAAGACTCGCACCTTTTAGGTACAAGACTCGCACCTTTTAGGTACAAGACTCGCACCTTTTAGGTACAAGACTCGCACCTTTTAGGTACAAGACTCGCACCTCTTAGGTACAAGACTCACACCTCTTAGGTACAAGACTCGCACCTCTTAGGTACAAGACTCGCACCTCTTAGGTACAAGACTCACACCTCTTAGGTACAAGACTCGCACCTCTTAGGTACAATACTCGCACCTTTTAGGTACAAGGCTCGCACCTTTTAGGTACAAGACTCGCACCCCTAGGGATGTGAGCACCCCCGTGAAGAACTGCTGACTTGATGGGAAACTATCAAAAACTGACGTGTCACTGCCCACATAAAACTTTGTCACATTCAGAACACAATGTCTGGTTAGTTGAGGTGAGTAATAGTGCAGCCCGGGCATAGAAATATTTACATTTTCTCCAACAACAACTCAGAGTTTTTGAAAAAAATTTCCCACTAGTTGCTATTAATATTACGTCGATATTTTCGCGCACACTTCTCTCTGTTGAAATCACAAACAACAACTATGGTCTCTATGGTTTTCAGCCCACAAACACGCACTGCACTTTATTACACGACTGAAATTTCGCGGTCACTGCCCGAAAATGCACGTGCGTATCACTAGATAAGCATGCACACAACTGTCGCTATCTACACCCGTGTCAAACGTGTATGTGTGTGTGTGTGTGTGTGTGTGTGTGTGTGTGTGTGTGTGTGTGTGTGTGTATGCTGGTTTGTTCCGCCAGGTCAATGAACTTGCTCACACATACACACACACACACACACACATACACACACATGAATATTCTAGCAAGGTCTGTGAATGATTCCTGACTGCAAGCGCCGTGTCACCTGAGATCTGTGACATTCAATTAGCGTGCGTGCGCGTCTCGGTGTCAGCTGATGATGTTGTTGTTGTTGTTGTTGTTATTTTGGTGGATACCTCCGACAAGGTGACAAGGTCGATGCTACGCAAGAAATGTTCGTCCAAGACGTTTGTACACACAGACATACACACACGCATACAGACGTACACAGCACACATTGACACAAGTACACACGTACACATGCTTAAATATGAAACAATTGCATACATCAAGATGAAAATATAAATTATTTATACATTTTAAGGGATTCTAATTATTTTGTGTGTGTGTGTGTGTGTGTGTGATATTTTCAATCGTAAATATATCACTTAATTTCCGTACCAATTATACAACTATATGTGTGTGTGTGTGTGTGTGTTGTTGCGAGTGTGTAGATGCGTGTATGTGTGTGTACGTGTGTGTATTGGTGTGTGTATCTGTGTGTATGTGTATGCGTGTGTGTCTACATGTGTGGATTGGCGTGTGTATAAGAGTGTCTGCGTGTCTGCGTGTGTGTGTGTGTGTCTGTGTGTGTTCACGTGTGTGTGTCTGTGTGTCTGTGTGTGTGTGTCTGTGTGTCTATGTGTCTGTGTGTCTGTGTGTCTGTGTGTCTGTGTGTCTGTGTGTCTGTGTGTGTTAACGTGTTTCGGTTAATCTGCAATGACATAATGTTTTACACCAACTGCACAACTTACGCAATACACCATCTGCGTCATAACACACACATACACACACACACACACACACATACACACACACACACACACACACACATAAGCTGGAACTTGTATCTGCGGTTGGCTGACACCAGAAATGAGGCAATTCTCCGGTTTTGTTCCGGCATATGCATCATGCAGCCAGCCATTGTACACTCAAACTACGTCACAGCCTGTGACAGCGCCACGATAAAAAAATACATTCGACAATATCTATCGAAACCGATTTTGGAGGTTTGGATTTGTGTAAAATCACGTGAACTCATTGCATTTCATATGAGTACATAGTACAATCAGACGTTGTAATGGCAAGACGTTTTGGGCACTAAGCGACGGGCACTCTAATGATGTCAAGATGAGACAAAACAAACGACACGCACTATTTGCAAATCCTCACAAGACGATACATTGCTGGCTTCAACAGAGACTAACCGAAAGTGCAGGCGGTCAGCTTCACTGCATACTGATTTTTATGTATACAAATAAGCTGGACCAAATTGTCAGATTAAGCATGAAAGCCTGATCTTCTTAAAGTCTTATTTCACAAAATATCATATAGTCGTGTCAACATGGACACAGATTAGTGCCTTCGCTCGGCGGATGAAGTGTATCAGTGTAAGTACTCCGCGTTTACTCAGTTTTGTGTGTGTGTGTATGTATGTGTGTGTGTGTGTGTGTGTGTGTGTGTGTGTGTGTGTGTGTGTGTGTGTGTGTGTGTGTGTGTGTGTGTGTGTGTGTGTGTGCAGTGTAGCGACCACCAATAAATTTCACCCAAAAGAAGTTCGTATGATTTTTGTTGGACTCCGTGGTGCAGTGGTAGCACCCCTGCACCACAAGCGGGAGGCCCGGCGGAGGATAATATATTTGGGCGAATTCTATAATCCAACAGTCCCTGTCCACCCAGCAGTAAATGATGGTACCAGATATCAGTCATGTGTTGTGTCATGCATTCTGGGGACGTGGCCCTCTCTAATACGTCTTCCTTCCTTGTGGCGTCATAGCGTGGAGAGGGTCGGTTCTGCGGTGACAGCGAGCTGCACGGGACACACCTGTGTGTGTTCATAAGCTTCGGCTTCTTCCCGTGTAGCAGCTGTCACTTGAGGCCTTATATTTTCACCCTTTCATGTATCTGGCTTGATATTTAAATGCTGCTTGAATGTGTAAAACAATTGCGTCATTTTGCGGCTCTCCTTATGTCGTGTGTACATTTAGCCGGCAAGTTCCACACACCGGCTTCTGACGTCTGTTGATTGTTTTGCAGTGCAGATTAGCAGTGCAGATGAAACGCACCGCGATTTGACCTGGTCATCATCATCAACGCTAGCACCGCCGTCTGCCACACTGTACACTGCTTGACGGTGATACAAACAATCACCACAAACATTACAATTAAATTGCAAACCTACGTGACATTTCACACAAACACACACATGCACACACACATGCACACACTTGGCTGATGAAACCCCGTAATAAAGCAGATTCGTATATTGGTTCTTTATGCATTTGTAATGACATGGGGCGACATTACCATGTGCACACACCAATGACGTCTTTCACAAGCCATGTCGGCTTCAAAAAACAACATTTGCACGCGCCCTACCTGTGTGTGTGTGTGTGTGTGTATGTGTGTGTAAGTGTGTGTGTGTGTATGTGTGTGTATGTGTCTGTATGTGTGTGTATGTGTGTGTATGTGTGTCTGTGTCTGTTTGTGTGTCTGTCTGTGTGTGTGTGTGTGTGTGTGTGTGTGTGTGTGTGTGTGTGTGTGTGTGTGTGTGTGGGTGTGTGTGTGTGTGCTTGTGTGTCTGTGTGTATGTATATGTGTGTGTGTCTGTGTCTGTTTGTGTGTGTGTGTGTATGTAAAGTGTGTGTTTGTGTGTGTGTGTGTGTGTGTGTGTATGTGTGTGTGTGTGTGTGAGTGAGTGCTGGTGCACACACGCACACCCATACGCGCACACCCACCCACTTTACATACACACATACACACTCGTGCACGGGCGTGACACATACACCTACGCAATAACACACACACATACACACACTCACATACACATTGGCGCTGTGAACAGCCAGTGTGAAAGACAAAAGAAAATCGGACAAAACAGTAGACTGAGCCTGGCACAATCGCGAGTATTGCGAGAAATGTTGCTTTAGCTGCATTGTCTCGCCAGCCAGCACGAGCTAATCTCTTCCAGCCGGCCATATACGTACACATACTTGAGTACAAGGCACGCTCGTTGCATATGTGTGTGTGTGTGTGTGTGTGTGTGTGTGTGTGTGTGCGTGTGTGTATGTGTGTGTGTTTACATGCTGTCTCGATCATGAGCTGTTGTGTAATTGGTAGGAGAACGAGACATCTGAATCATCTGAGACCAGTGCTGCTAAACTGGAAATCAACTACTTTCCGTATTGTCGGATTTACATCCGCTTGTGTGTGTGTGTATGTGTGTTTGGTCAAGACACTCAATTATGAGCTTTTCTTGTGAGCTTGTAGTCTCCGTTAGAAGCTGTCAGAGGCAAGTTGTCAGAAACATGGAGGCGGAGTTTGGCGCCGCTGGCCAATTTTAGCCAGACAACAGGTGCTTTCTGCGCTCGTATGGGCCGTAAATGCCAAATATAAATTTCAACAAAACTGCACACTGCTGAGCTGATGTGGCTAGTTCAGGGGTTAGCTAGTATTATCAACCCTTGGGAAATGAGCATCATAATCCTGGGGAAATGAGACAAATTTTTTTGTGTAAAATATAACAAAACTATGAGTTATTAATTTTTGTAAATTCAAGGGATTGAAATACTCGTGGATCTGGAAGATATACTGGCAAATAATAGGATTGGTGATAATTATTTGAACTGTCAAGTAAATGGGGTATGGGCAGAGCCGTTGCGAGGACTTATGAAGCCCCCCCGAAGGCAACACTTGGGGCCCCCTAATGCAGCACTTGGGGCCCTTATTATAAATAAACCATCAAATAATGAATATATATATTATACATAATCACATAATACAAGCTAAGATGAAAACATCTGAGCAAAAAGGTAAAGGCTATACATAATATGATAAATTTTAATGTCATACGTGAGGCAACGGGGCCCCTCAACACTCGGGGCCCCCCAGCGGGGGGGTACGGGGGGCGGTTGCTACGGCTCTGGGTATGGGACTGCGTCTGACAATCAATGGTGATATGGATCCTTCACTCGTGGGCTACCTGTGTTTCGGTCTAAATTCTGCTTGCTGTTGGCATTTCCTCGCCAGCGTTTTGTTCGGCAAAACTTGGTGAAGAACGGTTATACGAGAACACTTTGAGATGGACACCGTCCAGAATCATCACTGCTGATTGAATCGTCAATGCCGTGCACGTATTCTGTTCATATACACCTCGTTTACAAGTCTACGTCAACCAGTAGTAAATCCAGAGTTCAATTTGGGGGAGGGCTTTTTTCAATGAAATATACACACATTTACAGACGCATTATGCGTGAATATGCTTTACGATAATGCTTATATCAACAAACTCTACAAAAAATACTTTTCCTTGGCCACTTTTAGAGAATCTCTTGATTATGAGGAGTTGATGGAAACATTTGGGGGGAGAGACTACAGCCCCCTGAGCCTCCCCCCACTGGATCCACCAGTGACATAAGCACCAGTACACATAGACTCCCACATGCAAACGACGCTGCGTAACACTTCACAATTCAGCATAATCTCGGATCATACTTGTAGCTGAGGGTCGGTTGAAATGAAATTTTTCCCCCTCACGGCATCAGAAACAAACCGTTTGATAGGTGGCAACAGGTAAATTATGTATTGAAACATAAAAGATAAACGTTAGAAACAGAATTAATCACAACAGCCACGAACACAAATGAAACATACAAATAACACATTATATAGTCAATCAATAATCATTCGATCAACCAAATAACATCGTCAATTGTCCATTTTTACCGTATTTTCATTAAGCTTCTCACCTTAATTGTCGTTGGACCCACAGTTCAGATCAATTCAATTCCAACACAAATAGTGATGCAAAATGGCACAAACAGTGACCGTTAACACACAGCTTTCCCTCGCCACACTGCACACAGACATACAAATATAACAAACAGCTAGCTCTGACACGGGGCAACACAGCAGGGTCGAGCTCATGCACATTTCGGTGGTTCTCAAACAAATTTAAATCATTCACTGCAGTCACACTACTGGTTCTAGTGTGAAATAACGTCAGAAGATGATGCACGGGTCAAAACTCTTTTTCTATTCATCAACAAGAACGAGCGGACGTGACAGCTAATCCTCACTCGCCTTTAATCGCTGCTCATGTAAAAAAGGCTTTGTCATTTTGACACTGTGATGAAAATTCTGCAGGAAGAAACAGCAGGGATTGGCATAGCTGGTGTAATTTACGAGTTGGAATTTAGCAGTCGTGTGTTTCTGTTTTCCTGGTGTTCTCACAAACGGCCGCATAAACTCCTCCGTATAGTTTGGCCGACATTCACAGACAACATTCACAGAGATCAGAAGCACCAGCCTCGCTTTGTCGCATGAAAAACGAGGAAAAGTGTCTGAAGACTAATGCGTTAATTGTGGGATACGCGTGAGCTGAGTGTCGTGTCACTTTCACCGTTTGAAATTAGCCAATTTTTGCGTTGCCGACTGGAAAAATCAGGAAATCCATTAATGAGATGGGTCCGCTATCATAACCGTCACATACACACACATACACACACACACACACACACACACACACACACACACACACACACACACACACACACACATACAGCTAGACAGACGTAAATCATACGTCGCAATTGTAAGTCAAGTGTAACCTTTAACGTTTTTTCTATTTCGACAGGGAAGTCTATGAATGAATTAAACAACAACGATTGCGGTCACAGCTAGTGTACTGTTGAAGATCATTGCCAATGTTGTGTCGATCCTGTGATGCCACTCCCTACACGTCGCAGCGAAACAGTAGCACACACTCACAAACGCAGTGTTTAGAAGGCAGCTATCAAGAGCGGGGGTGATTTCTGCTCCACCCGGGCCAGTCGCGCAATCACAAATCTACAGAATGATGACACAAATTTGATATGCTATCTTTTGTTGAATTGGAAGAAGGGATCGTGTTTAAACACACCGGAAATAGAGGAGCAGACATGGATGAACAGGGCGATCAAGAGGCCATTATATCAGTCTGGTTGAGCTCATTTGTGACGTCACACAGATAATATTGACGTGATGGTGCTTGTTTGAGCTCTCTACGTACGACTGGTATCATATTTGAGTCAATTATTAGATACAAAACATTGGAAGACGTTGAAGCCGATTAAGCACATGCATATCTCCTATAAAATACTGCTTACGTATAGACTAATTCGTTTTATATTTCGCTCAGTGCAGAGAAGTGGTGCCGCCTCTTGAACTCTCTCTGATTGCCCACTTTCTGATGAGCCAACTCCTCATTCTCTACATCAGCACTGAAAAATCCTATAAATTCAGTTGCTCCATCAAGTTTAATGTCATTAATTCACCAAAAATGAAATTGAACGAATTCAGATTGCTAAAAACACATAGTCTTTCTGGCCGTTCCGAATCTGATTGGATTACATAGTTTGATCGATTCTTCAATAATTCTGATCGCATTGCACGTGCTTAGTAGTGTCATATAGCTTATGGTGGATTTAATTGGCTTGCTGTTTTCTGGTTAATAGTGGATGAACCACCGGAATATACAAATATCGTATAGTTAATCGGGCTGTATCCACTAACCCTGAGCTTGACCCATGATTGAGCATGACCCATGACCCTTGACCCATGACGGTGTTTCTTAATAATATTTTGTAATACTGCTAATATATTTAAAAGATAATATTATTTAAATATTGTGAAAATATTCATATTAATTATGTACAATATGCACATTATGCCATCAGTAATATTTAATTAATCGTTTAGACTCTAAACGACTAATAAAACTAATAGGACTTTAAACGACTAATAAAACTTATAAGACTCTAAACGACTAATAAAACTAATAGGATTTTAAACGACTAATACAACTTATAAGACTCTAAACGACTAATAAAACTAATAAGACTCTAAGCGACTAATAAAACTTATAAGACTCTGAACGACTAATAAAACTAATAGGATCTTAAACGACTAATAAAACTAAGAAGACTCTAAACGAATAATAAAACTAATAGGACTTTGAGCGACTAATAAAACTAATAAGACTCTAAACGACTAAATATAACTAATAAGACTCTAAACGACTAATAAAACTAATAAGACTCAAACGACTAATAAAACTAATAAGACTCAAACGACTAATAAAACCAATAAGACTCTAAACGACTAATAAAACTAATAAGACTCTAAACGATTAATAAAACCAATAAGACTCTAAACGATTAATACAATATTACTGATGTCATCCTGTAAACTTTCGACCAGTGGTTCCCAACCTTTTCTAGTTTGTGGCACCCTTGGCAAGCCGTTCAAAGGCTCCCGGCACACTTATAAGGAAATACATATTTAAAATATCCGTTGTTCTTATTATATATTTTTCATTTGGACATTTTGCATCGGTTTAACAACACCTTATACTTAGATATTCAAATTTTCTTCACACTGATCCTGCTATTACAACAATGCTATTATAATACAAATATGCAATTCTCCCCTGAATTTTGGCGACAGCCTCAAAAGATCTCACGACACCCCTCGATGCCGCGGCACACCGGTTGAGAACAGGACCTTATTCTTGCCGTGGCCCCTTTCAACACAATATGGGTCCTTGTGGCCCCCCCAGAAACAGTTCGTGGCCCTCGAGGAAGTCCTTGTGGCCCCATACACACATGGATAGTCGCGTGGCTACTTCTCCAGAGCTCATGTACGCCGGTGACTATTTCCTCTGACCACCAAAACAACGCCATGACCATGGTATGGTGTAGTGAGGTACAGGTAGTGATGCAAAAAAACGTTTTTTGTTGCGTTTTTTTGCAAGAAAAACATGTTTTTTAGGTTTTTTTTGTTTTTTTGTTTTTTTTAGAATTAGCCCCAATTGTCATCGGATGTTAGATTTTAGTACATATAAATGAGTTTAATTGATGTTTTGTACATCTTTAAGTGTCTTATATAAAAGAAAATGTGATAATAGTATAAAAACAAGAATATTTATCAATAAATACCTCAGGAGACTGTTTGAAAGTGCATCCGGGTCCGGTGGTTTAGTTTTTTTTCATTGAGAAAACCCATGTTCTTAAAGATGTTCTAATTATGTGGATATTTGAAATAATTTGTCAGCATAACAAAACAAATTCATTGAATAATCATATTTTTTTTAAAAGAAACCATGTTTTTATGAAAAAATGCAATGATGTTTTTCAAACTGGTTTTAAATTCGTTTTATTAATGTACAGGTCCAGAAGATGTTGGCAGCAGAACAAGACAAGCTAATTGGTTGGTCAAGTGTTTTTTTGACAAACGTTCATTTAAACTAACGCTTTTTAATGAAACAATGTTTTCTAAAACAGTATCTATGTAAGATAGATTTGATTGATGTACGTTCAAATAACTTTTGTATAGCAAGTAGCCTGCTGGCACGTATATGCGGCTGGTTAAACCACTTAATTTAAACTGTTCTTTTAAGCCATTGTTTTTTTTCAAAATATATTTTTTGGAAAAACTGTTTTCGTAGATGTAGAGAATGCGAAAAAAATTGGCGGCAGATCAAGGAAAGTTTAACCAAATTAACTGTTTTTTTATTAGTAAACTGTTTTTAGAACTGGTTTTATGGATGATGGTTTCTTTGATGTAGTTATTTGTGTTCAAATACTTTTTTGTACATCAAATATATTTGCTCAGTTGTTTTTTTTCCTACACGAAAATATTGTCCGTTTTTCTGGTCCGTTTTTCTGGTCCGTTGCCACTGCGACCCGCTTTTATTCGTAGTCTCATTAGGGACACTAAGTTTGTGTGCATATTCGTAGTATTTGTGTAAATATTTGCAGTGTTTGTACTCTTATATTTGCAAATAATTGATCTGCTGAATGAAATGATGAAACTTATTATAACCAACGTAGTTAATTTCTGGCAGTAAAAGTTAATGTGTAGAAAATAAAAATAAATTATGTCACCTGTTGTTTTTATTAAAACAGTTTCAGATTCTAGCATAAAAAACGGTTCTCAAACCCTGCTTTCTTACACAATGATTAACTCAATAATTGAACGCAAAACTGTACTGTACATAGTACACTGTACACTGTGTACTGTACTGTACACTATAATGTACATAGTACACTGTACACTGTGCCGCACAGTACCGTGCGAACAATGATATTAGGCCTTACAGACACATTATAACAATTATATTGTGCATATTTAATGATAATTCAATTTGATAGGGAGACTAATATCATGAATAACCCATGTGTTGATAAAAATAATTCATTTAACATCCCAAATATATCATTTCCATAATTTGAATTCTTTGCATGACTTTTCAAAAAAACCCAAAAAGAACGTGTTTTTTTTGGTCGCGGTTTTTTTGGCAAAAAAACGTTTTTTTTAATAAAAATAATCGTCGGTTTTTTTAGGTCGCATCTCTAGGTACAGGTATGGTGAGCACACAGACATCGGCGAATCACACGATTGAAATGTACAACATCGAAGATATTACTGGAGTAAACTGTTTCAACATGCATTTTTCGCGGTCTCTGACAAAATATGGTCCCTGTTTATTTGCTGTGGTTTTACTGATATTGATTACTGTTTTGGTGTTCGTGTTGAAATTGAATTTGGCAAAATACAGGAAAAATAGTTACGTATGTTTGGCATCGTTCATTAGTTGTCTTATTTATCATTGCTTGTCGCGCTGCCAATCGTTCTGATTTTCCAATATCAATAGTTATTTAATGTACTTTTGAGTGGATTAATTTTTGGTAAGCTCCGTGTAATATAAATATTTTGTTTCAGTTTCAAATATACCTGGGAACTTATTTATTGTCTTGAGTCTATTAGGAATTTACAGACTTCGATTTGTTCGTTCGAGTCTGTTTGTGCTTGCTTTTATGCATATACATTTAGTTGACTTTCATTTGAAATTTGGTGTTTACGTCGTTCGTAATATTTGTTATGACTTCATTTTTGTCTAGGTATGTTGAGTACTTTTGTTGACTCCTTGTTGGTTTTACGGCTAATTTATGCGGCCGGCTTCTGCGTGTTGTTGATACAATAATAGTGTTCTTTATTGCTCTATTGAAAAATATTTCATCTTGCTCTCTATGTAGCTTTTATATTTTTTAAGGGAAAAATGTTAATGGGGGGGGGTTTGTTTTGTTGGTGTTCGTCTATAAAATTTGGGTTCTGTTTCGATGAGGAATTTTGGTTTATATCAAGGCATTTTTGACTAGGCATCTACGTATCGACCCAGATTATCATAGCACATTTATGACGCGCACACATTGTGTTTGGTCAAGATGCCCTACTGGAATGTCTGGTTTTCTCCTCTGCAGTACTGTGTAGCGCTTAAGACTCCAAAGTATGCAAACACCGGCCACGGCGTGGAACATGATAACATGTATTTCATTTCCTGCGGGCTTATATAGGGTCGGTCAGGTCATGTCGTGTCATCAGTTGATTGGTCCACGTCAGCAGTAACACGGTCACACATACATGACAAATCCGTCAATACACAAAGCACGTTAATTTACAAACATTCATTAAGGCGGTGATTCATAAAAACATAATGTTCAAACGTAATTTAATTAAATGATCACAAATCAATTCATACAAAGAAAGAGCAAACAACCGCTGCTCACACACTCTCGATGAAGGATGCCAATTGAGACCAATCTGGGTCAAACATTGTTGCCACTCACTATAACTGAAATTATTGTGTCCGAGCTTTTTGTCCGCCAGTGTCGACGTTCACTTGATTTTATTGGCTTAGTCGTTTGAACCGAAGCGTTGGTGATGCTCACAAAATATCATTATCATCACACTTTCTGCACCCGACCTGTCAGTGGTATCGGACATATGCATGCACTGTTTTTCACGTCTGCTCGATTTTTGATATGCCTCGTCTGATTTGCGTGTGTCAGATTGGACTGGCATTCTCTGTTGGTTGTTGTCTCGCGTGTGCGCGCGCGCGTGGTATCAGTGTTTCCCTGCGTTGACCCGCTGGTCAGCTGCCGCTACTCGCTGGTCTGCCGGTCCGACTTGTTTTACACACGAATCTCGCGAGTTGCGTGTGTTTGGTGTGTTGTTCACTGTGCTATCAAATCCCTGCATGTGCCTGGGTGTGTGTGTGTGTGTTATGTGTTGGGTCTAATTGTTCTGGTCTCGTGAACCAGCCAGCTAGCCGTATTCGGCACCTGTCACTGCCGGCGAAAGTTAGCTGCGCTATGTTGAATGCGCTCAAGAAGCTGCGGCAGACTGGACGATCTGATGCGCCGGCCGCTGCTCAATGTGGCGTGCCGCACGCCAGTGTGGGTGTCAGGAGCGGTGAAGGGGTGCGTGCCATGTCGGCGCAGCTGCAACGTCGCTTCGGTCGCGGCGTGCAGTACAACATGCGCGTGGTGATTCGCGGCGACTCGAGCGTCGGCAAGACGTGTTTGTTCGAGCGACTGCAGGGCCGGCCGTTCTGCGAGCGATACACTCCGACGCCGCAGTTGCAGGCTGCCAGCATTCAGTGGTCTTACCGCGTCACCGACGACGTGGTTAAGGTGGACGTGTGGGACGTGGTCGACTGTGCTAGCAGTCGTCATCGCCGCGCCGACCAGCAGCACGGCTCGCCGCTCAAACTGTCCAATGACAGCGCTGGCAGCGACGAGGCTGCTCACATGACGGCGGCGCTCGACGCCCAGTTTCTCGACGTGTACAAGGGCACCGACTGCGTCATCATGATGCTGGACGTGAGCAAGCCGTGGACGCTCGACTATGTGCGGCGACACGCGGCCGACGTGCCCGCCCATCTGCCACTACTCATCCTGGGCAACCACTGCGACACGCCGGATCGTCAAGTACGAGCCGACGACGTGCGCTGGCTAGCGGCTCATCTGCGCTGCGGCGACGCGTGGCTCGACGCGGGCGAGACCACCGTTGATGTGGCTGTGAAGACTGACGCGTCCGTCGCTCCCGTCTTCTACGGCGAGGCGTGCATGCGTAACGGCTTTGGCTTGCGACTGGTGCATCGCTTCTTGAACGTGCCTTTCTTGCGCGTGCAGCGAGCCGGTCTGCGGCAACAGCTGGCCGCTAATCGTCTGGGCATGGCTGCGGCCCGTGATGAACTGCTGCTGTACGAACACACTGCCGAGGCCGACTATGAGGCGTTCATCAGCGGACGGCCGGGCATTCGCATGTCACAGTCGCACAGTGCGGCCTCGCTCTCTTCGTCGACAACAACGACAGCAGCAGCAGCAGCAGCAAGTTGCAGTCAGACTACTGCTGCTGTTGATGCCAGGACGCTGTCTCATTCTCGATCGGCCGTTCTTTCCGTCCAGGCGGCTGATAACAGCATCTCCAGTGGCGACGGTGACGGTGAACAGTCTACGGCGTGTGTGCCACCCTCCTCGACTAGCGCTATTGTCGCGAGAGCTGGCGCAGTTGACAATGCGGCTACCAACGGTGCCGGCCGCTACCATGATGACGATGATGGTGATGATGCGATGGCTCAGTTCGTGCCAGACTTGACGCTTGACGCCGAGTTTCTACATCAACAACAGCATCAGAATGGCGGATCAGCTGAGCTGGCGACCGAGGCGGAGACAGGGCTGGACGTCAGCTCCCACGACGAGGATGAGAATGAGGGCGTGGACGGACGCGGACCCGGCATCAATCCTCTGGTGGTGGGATTCGATGAGACTGTTGAAGAACTGGCCGTGCCGCCTCCGACAACTAATACGGTGCTCCTGGGACGACAGGGAGTGGCTCGCAGGCCGGTGTGTGTGGAGAGTGAGGATGAGGATGTCGAAGAACACGGTGATGGTGGACGTGAAGGAGACAAACATCAGTCTAGCGGGTGTGTTGTAGAGACGGCTGGTCAGGATCGGCGTGGCAGACGTGATACTCGTCTCGTGCTGAAATCAGACGATGTGGTATCAGACGTGACTGCAGAGCATGGTGACACTGTCGACTCAGAACGGCACGATGATGCGTCACATTTGCCCGTCCCCGGCGCTTATGTTTCACTGGACGGCGATAGTGGCGCCCCCTCGACGGACGACGCTGGCAACAAGAAGCAACGTCGACGCAGAAAAGACAAACATAACGACGTTGACGGTCACAGGAGGAAGAAAGACAAGACCCGGTCGAGTAGACGAGATAGAAATGACAATGCCGTTTCAAAGCCGGCGCCGGGCAACCAGGCGGACTCCCTGGAGAATTTCCTCAACAGTGCTTGAATTCGAGGTGCCCTGAATAGCCCTGACACATTTATTAGTCGCACATTCCAGTTATACAGCGACTCATTGGTATTTCATGGTGGCTCACAGTCAAGCGAGTGAGCGTTGCGCATGAGTCTATGTGATATACCGCGCGTCCTGCATGTTGTATTTTTCACCCTGTGGCAATTGTCTCTCGTCAAGTATTCTAATGTATGTTGTATTTATTTTAAATATTGTATTTTTGCCGTTAAACAAGTGATTTTCCTCGATGTTCAATTGTATATACCCGCGATGGTTTTAAGTTTTAATATATCTATCCGTGAATGAGTTTTGTTTCTTTCCTAGAATCTATGCTTGCGGTGTTTACATGCGGTTCATATGCTGGTGTTAAACACGCCAAATTTGGCTAGCATTTTCCAACCACTGCCCGCAGGTACTTCCAGTGTGATCCACGTGGATTTGTTTCTGGAAAAACTGAAGAAATGACGGCAATGAATGAAAGAACATAAGTGTGGTGTGGTTTGTGTGAGTGTGTGTGTGGTTTGTGTGAGTAGTGGGTGTGTGGTAGGTGTGGTGTGGTTTGTCTATGAAATGGTAATTGAACAAAATAGGAAATACATAGTTTAATGATATTAAGATATAAGATTTAATGATTTTATGATATTAAGTTTAATAATAATGATATTAATAGTTTAATGAATGTAGTTTTAATGATTGCACAGGTTTTTCGACGTCGAGTGAAGGTTGTTTCTTCCATTTTGATGTTCTCGGTTTCACAGCTGTTGTGTGCAGCCAGGCTTTTTGTGAGAGCCTCGATTTGAACATTCGATTTTAGGTGCAAACGTTCAATCTTTGTCGCTTATTGAATACTATTTGGATTGCTGAATCCTTCCTTCTCACATATGAATTACCCAGTGTGGCAATACGCGTGCGTGTGATACAGTGATTTTGGTGGGTTGAATGCGCCATGAATCGGTCATTTCGCGCCGAAACACGCAGCAGAACCAAGGAGGATGTCAAACGTCACATGTACTGCATCGATAAAGTTCGCAAATGGTAACCAACATTGTTTCTGTAATGACAAAACACCGATTCACAAAACAAGACATTGTGAGGACACAAACTCTCATCGGTTACCATGACAACACCAGACATTCATCAATACGCAATACTAAATACTCGTGCTTTCACACACATCGCTCTTCCAAGCGGTCTTGTGAAAGTTTGATCAATCAGATGTTGCAATAACAAGCCATATTGAGCTTGCAATCTGCATCAATTATCAGCTATAGTGTTCACATACACACACACATACACGCACACACACACACACACACACACAGAAATAAACACACATACACACACGCACACACACACACACACACACAGAAATAAACACACTTACACACACAGAGAAACACACACATACACACATAAACAAACACACACACATACACACAAACAAACACACACACACACACACACACACACACACACACACACAGAGAAACACACATACACACATAAGCAAACACACACACACACACAGAAACACACACATACACACATAAACAAACACACACACATACACACAAACAAACACACACACACAGACACACACAGAGAAACACACACATACACACATAAACAAACACACACACACACTCAGCTAACATTTACGTCTACTTGTTTAAGAATAATAATAATGATAATAGTAATGATGAGAGTAATAGTGCGGCTTTGTTTGGTGGCAGGGAGAAGCGATGGGTGGTGATCAGCGATACGACAATGCGTATCTACAAGTGGGTTCCCGTGCAGCGCTCCTTGGCTAAACGAAGCGTTGCCCACATGAACGGGACCAGGAGTCAACTCGGCTCATCAGGCTCGTGCAACAAGGAGAATATGATGGGGGCGGGCGGGGGTGGCAAGACGGCCGCGACACCGCTGTCTTCCTGCGGTCACGTGGGGACGGCCACAATGTCTACGCCCAGTCCGTCTGTGCTGGGAGAAGACTCGAACACAGGTGTGTCACATGTCACCCTCAACGCAGCAACAAGCACGATTCACGTGCAATAATACTCCATACTCTACCTCTTCTTCAACTATGTTTATTTAGCATTTACATTTTGTATTATGTTTATTGTGTATTGCATGGTATTGTATCTTGTACTATATATAATTGTGTGTGCGTGCATGTGAATTTGTGTGCGTACGTGGGAGTGTGATTTTGTGTACGGTGTTGTGTGCGCGCGCGGAGGTAGCTGCGTCACACAAGCGCGAGCGATGAGTGCATGCATGCGCGGGTGGTATCCGCCCTGAGTCAACGATCGCTCGTGCATGCTGGGCAGTGCGTTACTGGTGAAGTGAGAGTGTGGTGTTTGTGCAGTGGTTTAGAGTGTTGTTCGGTGGAGAGAGTAGTATTTAGTGCATTGTGTTGCGGTGTGATCGTGTGGAATTGTGCTTTCTTGTTCTTTTTTATTTTTCGTGCTTACATTCAAATACACATTTACAATTAGATTTCTTAAACAATTAAAATTTTATTCAACAAATTATCTTTAGCAATTTAGTCTTTTGTTTCACAATATTCTACCCCTTCTCTGATGTCAGTTTTCTGTTCGAATTCTGCCGTTTTTTTGTCTTTTCTCCACAGTTGTATTTCCCCTACTATCCTCACACTCTGCCGATTGAGTTGGCCTTTCTCTGGTCCGTAAAGTGTGGACAATTTCAGCCACTGGTGGCGAATGAAGGGTTGTGGGAAGTGGGCAATTAGAGGTCGCACAGGACAACAAATGTGCATTCGTTTATTTTTTGGTTTCTAGTCACTCCCTGGCGTTTAATTATGGGGAACAACTGAATGTATTGCATTTCTCCATTGTGTGTGTGTGTGTGTGTGTGTGTGTGTGTGTGTGTGTGTGTGTGTGTGTGTGTGTGTGTGTGTGTGTGTGTGTGTGTGTGTGTGTGTGTGTGTGTGTGTGTGTGTGTGTGTGTGTGTGTGTGTGTGTGTGTGTGTGTGTGTGTGTGTGTGTGTGTGTTTTAATTCAATCACTGAACGACTGCAACAGGAGCCAACCCAGGTGGATTATCGCTCCTTATTGTTACAGTCGTGTGTATGTATGTATGTATTGTTGCAGTCGTTTGTATTTGTGTGTATTTGTGCGTGTTTATATGCATGTCAGCATTTTCAGTGACGTCAGACTCGATGGACACGGATTTTCCGAGCGGAGTCAATTTCTCCGACGACTCCAGTTCCCAGCCAGGCCTGTGCACGCCGGCTCCTGTGAAGCGGGCGTAGTCACACCGTGTGTCAGTCACTCATCTACTGCGCCCCTCATGTATAATACCACGACTGCATCATGTGTGTGATTTGCCAACGCCATGTGAAGAACAATTGATGATCAAGTGTGCTGGAAGTAAGTTTGTATGTGTGTCTGTGTGTGTGTGTGTGTGTGTGTGTGCACGTACATTCTGCTGGTTCGTCTGGTTGCTTTTTTTTGGTCGCGAATCGTTAATTTTTTAACACTCGATCAATTGAGTTTGCTCAGTCATGTTTAAGTGGCTGGCTAGAATACGCACGTGATTGTTCAGACCATATTTTTCAGTTTCCGAATTGACATTTCCGAATTGAGCGTTGATCGTGTTCTCTGACGCAGATAATATTAAGTTGTGCGTTTGATTTATAATTAGAATGCCACGTTTTAATTGGTGGACGATTTTGCTCCTTTTAATTGTATCGAGAAGTTGATGAATTTGTGTTTGATTCACGCAGTGTGTCATTTGCTAGATTTGGCAACATTGAATGAACCCGCGATTTTTGTTCGTTCATCTGCATTGTGTCGTTGCTGTTTGATTTGAAAACACTTTTTTTAGAATTTCCAACAGTGTCTCATGCTGTCAATTATATGTTGATGAAAAACCGTTGTTTCAGAACATTTTAATTTACATTACATTTACATTTGTACATTGCATTTTTTTACATCACATTTTACATTTTTATTTGTTGCACATTCGAGTTACAAAACTCGTGTTTGAAATACAAAGCCATGACAATACGGCGCGCCAAAGCACGATGAAAAAAATGGCGTTCTAAATTTCATTGCTCTAAGGCAAAAGTTGGCACGTTTTTTGTGATAGGAAAATTTCAGTGATAAACAAAATAACAACAATAATTGTCGGAATATAAACAAAAGTATATTTGTTCAGGTCAATTGTTTATTATGTATGTTTTATTATTGTCTTAAGAAAAATACGTAAAAATTATTTCTTTAGACACAACACTGTTGACAAAGCTTTCGCTTCAATAAGCCCAAGACAAAACTGACGGTTTTGTTTGAAACTTGACGCAGAATGTAAACACGTGCGGTCTGTTGAGTTTCGAGTAATGTTTTTCTAGGCTTCTGCCATATACAGTGACTGATGTAAACAACTTGAGGCAATGGCAGAGTTGTTGATTGTTGTCTAGCACTTTGTACAATACATTTGTATTTGTATTTGTATTTCGAAACGACACAGTAAACATAATAACACCAAACAACATATTTTCATGTGTCGGGGGAAGCCATAAAGGCTTATATCCCTTGAAAAAAGCAAGAACAAATAAAATAAAATATAAATATGCAAAAACATATATATACGGTTTAGTTCAGTTGGAAATGTACAGTGGCAAGTAATAGACGCGTTGCTTGCTGTACCTTAAATTTACAGTTCAGCAAGAGCTCAGTTTCATAATGAGATCATAAGAAGATCGTCAATCTCCATTTGTGTGCACTTACAGTCAATGGTTGCATGAATACAACCATAACTATCGTATTTCTACTTTGGGTTAATTATATGAATGAAATAACATAGGGAACTATTTGTATTATGACGGCGAAATACGAATCGAACTTGAAAATCGGTTGAATCAAATTCAAACTTAAGCCATTACATTGTGTTGTTGACAGGGTCAATAACATAGCACAACAAATCTAACACATTTGGTATCGATTATTTATACAATAATATCCAAATATATGAAGTACTTTAATAATATAGACCGCTGCAGTGTCTGACACCAGATGTGTTATTTAATGAGATGGCATGGAATCACGCCTGCCTCTCTCCGTTTTTGCTCTTTCTCCGCAGTCTGGCCGCCGTGTCGTGAGAGCTTCATTCGCATTTGTCGCTAACGCCGGCGATGGGTGTCAAATTTGTCGGTCTTGTGTCGTGTGACAACTTCGCAGGGGAAATTCCACACTGTGCTCATGGTGAGCTGCTAATAGTGTCGTGCATGTGGCCGACAATACACGAACTGGCGGGCCTCGCCCTGTTTTCTGCTATATGCATATATTTCTGCTCTACGTGTACCTGTTGTTGTTGTTGACGTTCCTCAGGTTGTCTGGCCGAGCTACCTCGAGCTCCTGAGGAAAGACACGGCACCGACCGGGTTGTTCCACAGGTCCCTGATGGATGTAATTTTGTGTTGGCGTCTGATTTGTGTGTGTGCTGTGCAGTGTTGCATGATGTGCATGATGGTGTGTGGTGCTGAATTGCAATCTGGACAGGTGTCATCGATTGAGTCATTCAACCTTTTGTTTCTGATATGACAGAAGGGCAGGATGATGACCGCATCTCAACCTGGCCAGATGCACCTTGTTTTCGTGTACTTGTTGGCGATTGTGAAAAGTTTAGATTTTTTTTTATTTTCAATATGCCACCTTCATTTAGTGAGTCTTTGCTTTTCTCTTTGTATCTGTCGATGGTCAAAATGAAGAGCATTCCTGTAATTTATAGCGTTAATTGATTTTAACAATACTAATAATAACAGTATGTGCAGTGTTAATTGTTGTTAATGTTATGGTTGCCATGTATTGTGTGTGTGTGTGTGTGTATGTGTGTTTGTGTGTGTGTGTATATATAGGTGTGTGTGTGCTTATGTGTGTATATGTATATGTATGTGTGTGTTTATGTTGTTGTCATGTTTAGTTGATCTCAAATGCCATTTAGCATTGTTTACCGTATTGTTTGTTCACATGTGCGCTTTTGTTACACTGAAAAGCGCGGTACAAATGCTCAATAAATGAAATGAAATGTGTGTGTGTGCGGTGTTGGATGGCATCGGTGGTCTGGCAGGTGCTATGCTATTATGGCAGCATGATTCGCAGTCGCGCCGCGCCGGCCGTCGCTTCTACTCTTGCGCGGCCACTCGGCGACGCGGCCAGTGTGAACTGGGAGTCCACCAGGTCGTTGACGAGCGACGAAGCGTCCAGCAACTGCATCGTCGCCGCTGCGCTCTGCAACAGGCGCTGGGGGCCCGCACGCACGCCTCGCACCTCAACGACAGGCAAGTGTTCTGTCTTATGCCGGCGCTTCAGCTGTGTGTGTGAGTGTTTGTTTGTGTGTTTGTTTGTGTTTGTTTTTGTGTGAGTGTGTTTGCTTGTGTGTTGGTGTGTGTTTGTTTGTGTGTTTGTTTGTGTGTGTTTGTTTGTGTGTGTGTTTGTTTGTGTGTACGTGTGTGTGTTTGTTTGTGTATGCGTGTGTGTGTATGTGTGTGTGTATGCGTGTGTGTGAGTGTGTTTGCTTGTGTGTTTGTATGTGTTTGTGTGTTTGTTTGTGAGTGTTTGTTTGTGTGTTTGTTTGTGTGTGCGTGTGTGTTTGTGAGTGTGTTGTATGTTTGTGTGTGTGTGTGCATGGGCTTGTATGTGTAATATTTATTAATTGTTGCATCTTATGTGTCCAACAATAACCTGGTGATGATACATGTTTTGAGGAGTTAAATACCTTGTTTTTCGTGTTTGTGTGTATGTTTGTGTGTTTGGTTGTGTGTTTGTTTCAGTGTTCGCGAGCGCTTGAAGCACGTGCACACGAGCCGAATGTGTCGCCGATGTTGTGTGTTTATTGACGTCACTGATGACGTCATAGATCATTGTGCGGCTGCGTGTCATGCAGACGGCCTGTGTGCCGGGTGTGACGTCACTCATGACGTAGTTGAGGTTTCTCGCAGTCAGCTGGTTGATCCAGTCAAGGTTTGTGTTTCGAGTCGAGTTATTTTGGTGTTGCTGGCCTGCCTGCTGGTATGGGGAGTTCTTCTGGAATTGATAAGTTTTTTACTGTGTTTTTTCACCAGTAGCTAAACATTTCATCTCTGGTAATACATTTGAAAATGTAGTGCCATTTTTCAGGCGAAGCCCAGGCGCAAATGGTTAATCACACATCAAGTAAATTTGTAATAACTTCTCCAGAAATTAGTGGAACTTCTACAAAAACGGACGCTTTAGAGTTGCGCCAACATTGGTGAATTCGGGGAGTAAATTTAAGACGATTTACACAGTATTTTAATCAATGAGTTTGTAATGCATTTCGCATTGTGTGGAATTTAGTGTTCTACAAAATGATGAAAATGTTATCGGAAAATGGTCTAGTTATATATGAAGCTATAAAAAGATATAAAAAGTTGATTGCAAATTTGTCAACGAAAATAATTTTAAATTGGCTTTTAATTCACCTATTAAAAGTTTTCAATTAAATGTATTGTTCTACAAAGTGACGAGAATGTGATGATCGGAAAATTGGCTAGATACAGTACATATGTGGTGTTTATCGCTGATGATGTTTTGATACACAATATATTATCATCACACTGTGAAGCTGTTTTGAACAAAATATATTCAAACTTATGATTGATACACATGTTGCTTATGCGTATGGGAACAACTTAACAGTGTGGTATGATGAAAAAGCTTTCATTTTTATTATTAGTTGTATATGTTATATATGTTAATGTATATTGTATGTTGAAAAAGGGCAGTACAAGCCTCCAGGCTTCTTATGCCCAGCCATCCTACATTGCAAATTATCAGGTATTTTGTGAGTGAATGTTTGTGTTATGTTGGGTTTGGCAAATACATGATGATGATGATGATACGTCGTTCATCAGCTGTTGCGACCACTGACCGACGCCAAAAGCGACGCACAGTTTATGTTTACGACGCACACAGCACGCCAGTTGGTCGACATTATTGCCACATCATCGTCGTCGACGGGGACGGCGGCGGTGCTGACGGTCGGCACGCCCAGTCTTCACGTGCTGTTCAACACGACAACCCCGCACCCGACATTTCTACTCGACTCTGATCAGCGATATGTCAGTAGTATATATATGTGTGTGTGTGTGTGTGTGTAGTGTTTATGAATGTGTATGTAATTGTCTTGTGTTATTTGTCTTTATATATATGTTTTTATCGGGTCAGATCATTTCCATGGGCAATTGACGGCCAAGACTGTTTGAAAACCAGCAAAAATCCAGTTAATTAAGCAAGATTGTTGTGTTTTTTTTATTAATGTGTCTGTTTGGTTGTCTATTCGTCGTGTTTCATGGACTGAAGGACTGGAGGGAGCTGTAAGCTCTAGCAGGCTGTTGCACCTCATAAACACCAATTTTGAGCCTCATATAAACCCGCAAGTAAACGTGTTATAATTTCTATTTGCGTCTTCTACGCGCTAAATATTGCCGTGTTTGTTGTTGTTGTTGAGTTAACACGTGCTACTCTCTTTCTCTCTCTCGCTCCCTCTCTCTCGCTCCCTCTCTGTCTGTGTGTTCAGGAGCAGTTTTACGACAGCGACTGTATGGCTGCCTACAACATGTTCAATCATCATTTCTACACAGAGTCAGGGCTTGCAGGATATCGGCGCTTCATCGACAAACACTCGAGCAATGGTAGCCAGTGGCAGATCCAGGGTGCATTTCAGGGGGGTCTGAATTAAGTATAAGTACTAGGTGACTAGGTAGCGTGTGAAAGGCATGATTTGGGGCATTTTCCTATGATATATACACACATTTACACACTCACACAGTAATGTGCAAATATTCTTTGCGATAATGCTTATTTAAACAAATTCTACAGGATATTTTTGTTGACCTCTTATGGTGAACCTCTTGGTTATGAGGAGTTGATGGAAACATTTGGGGGGCTTCAACCCCCTGATCCCCCCTCTGAATCCGACAGTGATGGATGAGTGTGCGTATGTTCTTATTCCGACGGCTATGTACAAACGTTGTGTGTCTGGTGTAGTGTGTTAGTGTGTGTGTGTGTGTGTGTGTGTGTGTCTGGTGTAGTGTGTGTGTGTCTGGTGTAGTGTGTGTGTGTCTGGTGTAGTGTGTGTGTGTCTGGTGTAGTGTGTGTGTGTCTGGTGTAGTGTGTGTGTGTGTGTCTGGTGTAGTGTGTGTGTGTCTGGTGTAGTGTGTGTGTGTCTGGTGTAGTGTGTGTGTGTCTGGTGTAGTGTGTGTGTGTCTGGTGTAGTGTGTGTGTGTGTGTCTGGTGTAGTGTGTGTGTGTCTGGTGTAGTGTGTGTGTGTGTGTCTGGTGTAGTGTGTGTGTGTCTGGTGTAGTGTGTGTGTGTCTGGTGTAGTGTGTGTGTGTCTGGTGTAGTGTGTGTGTGTCTGGTGTAGTGTGTGTGTGTCTGGTGTAGTGTGTGTGTGTCTGGTGTAGTGTGTGTGTGTCTGGTGTAGTGTGTGTGTGTCTGGTGTAGTGTGTGTGTGTCTGGTGTAGTGTGTGTGTGTCTGGTGTAGTGTGTGTGTGTGTGTCTGGTGTAGTGTGTGTGTGTCTGGTGTAGTGTGTGTGTGTCTGGTGTAGTGTGTGTGTGTCTGGTGTAGTGTGTGTGTGTGTGTGTGTCTGGTGTAGTGTGTGTGTGTCTGGTGTAGTGTGTGTGTGGTGTAGTGTGTGTGTGGTGTAGTGTGTTAGTGTGTGTGTGTGTCTTATAAAACCTCTCTTATAAAACCTCATCTCTTTCTCTTAGGTCTTCTAGCGATCCTTTTCTACTAGTTGAACCTTCCTTTCCTTCTAGGCATTCTCACTACAATCGTTGTTTCTCTATCTTAGGACCTCGTATCTACAATAGGCTATCTCCCTCAATACGCTCAATAAAATCTCTATCTCTTTTCAAAAAACATACTAAAAATTTCTTTCTCACTAAGTCTTACTACTGTCTTAATAATATTGTATATATTAGTACTGAATATAAGGTCTGATTGTTTCCTAATTCTGTCTTATTTGTGTATGTGCTTCATGCGTGTGTTTTCCGTTCTTGTGTATGTATGTTTCTCCATTGTATGCTGTCTGTGTGTTGTTGTGTTGAGCTCTGTTATCTGTGTTTGTGTGTCTGATGTGTTGTGTTCTCTGTCTGTTTGTTTTAGTGTATGTCTTTTTGTGTCTGTTATGTTGTGTTTTCTGGTTTGTATTTGTGTGTCATTTATGTTGTGATTTGTCAATCTGAGTGTATGTCGTTGTATGCCTGCTGTGTTGTCTTAATGTGTTGTATGTTGTGTTGTCTTATGTGCTTTATGTCTGCTGTACTATCTTATCCAATATGTATGTGTGTGTGCGTGTGTATTTTTGTGTTTCTGAGTATGTAAACGTGAGTGTATGTTTGTGTTTGTGCGTATATGTACTTGTTTGTTTTGTGTGTGTGTGTGTGTGTGTGTATGTAGGTGATTGTGTATGTTCGTGATTGTGTATGTGTATGACTCTTGTGCTTGAGTGTGTGTGTGTGTGTGTGAGCGCTTTTTTGACCCTCGGGTGAAAAGCGCGATATAAATGTCTTAATGTAATGTAATGTAATGTCTGGTGTAGTGTGTTAGTGTGTGTGTGTGTGTGTGTGTGTGTGTCTGGTGTAGTGTGTGTGTGTGTGTGTGTGTGTGTGGTGTAGTGTGTGTGTGTGTGTGTGTCTGGTGTAGTGTGTGTCTGGTGTAGTGTGTGTGTGGTGTAGTGTGTTAGTGTGTGTGTGTGTCTGGTGTAGTGTGTGTGTGTGTGTGTCAGATGTAGTGTGTGTGTGTGTGTCTGGTGTAGTGTGTGTGTGGTGTAGTGTGTGTGTGTGTGTGTGTGTGTGTGTGTGTGTGTGTCTGATGTATGCGTGTGTGTGTGTGTGTGTGTGTCTGGTGTAGTGTGTGTGCGTGTGTGTGTGTGTGTCTGGTGTGTGCGTGTGTGTGTCTGGTGTATTGTGTGTGTGTGTGTGTGTGTGTGTGTGTGTGTCTGGTGTATTGTGTGTTAGTGTGTGTGTGTCTGGTGTAGTGCGTGTGTGTTGGTGCGTGTAATTGTGTATAATCTGGTTGTGACGGTTGACCTGTTGCTCCTTCAGTGGCGGTCGTGGTCGATCCTCCGTTCGGAGGTCGCATCGAAGCGTTGGCGTTGACCTTGAGGTCATTGGCCTCTGACTGTGGTCGTGTACTGGACAACAACAATAACAACAACAATAACAACAACAATAACAACAATGACGTTGCTGGTGGCTCATCCAACAACGCTTTGTTACTGCCGGGTGACACACTGACACACACACATACACACACACACACACACACAAATTGGTGTGCTAGGTGACAGAGGACTTGTGCTACAATCGCTAAACAACAAAATGTCACTGAAGAAAACAATAATTAGGCATAAATATATCTTGTACAATTTTCTGGACGTAATAAGTAAGGTTGTTCTCACGACCGCAGGCTGTTTCGGTATTATTCAGACAACATTCTATCAAGTTTAAATGTTATAACATACATATTGTATTATACTACCATGTAATATTTAAATGTTTTATTTACTTTTTAAGTTTATTATGTTCCAAATTTAATGTTCTTGTCATTTCTGCTTGTGGCAGTGTTCCTGATTATGCCGTATTTTATGGAGCGCGATATTGTGGCAGAAATGGCGCAGTTTCACATGACCGACTATCGAGTCAACTACGCCAACCATCGCAAATTGTCGGCAAAAGGTTGCCAGATGTTTGCTTGCTTCTAAAATGTCCAAAATCCTCAAATCAGTAAATTTAAGTGGTAATGTTTTTTCATATATAAAAAGTATAGGCCAATGAGTACTGAAACCGAAAATTTGCAACTTATTTTTCAGTTGTGTTTTGTTAATATTTATTGTTATCTAGTTATATATGACATTGCCTGTCCAACTGTATGTGTGTGCGTGTGTGTATGTGCAGACGAGGGGGGCAGAAGGGGTCGCGGATCTGCCGTGCGCGTGTTCACCAACGTGCTGCCGCGTCATGTTCGTCTGCCTGGCGCCGAATATAAGCTGTGTGTCAGCTGTCAGCGTTACGTTCACCACAGCAACACGCACTGTGTCCAGTGCCAACAGTGTACCAGCAAGGTACACACACACATACACTCACACACACTCACACACACACACACACACAAACACACACACACACGCACACACTCACACACACACTCACACACATACATACGCACACACTCACACACATACACACGCACACACTCACACACACACTCACACACACTCACACACACTCACACACGCACACACACACACACGCTCACACATACACACACACACTCACCTACCACACACTCACACACACTCACACACACTCAAACACACACTCACACACACGCTCACACTCACACACACACACACACACACACACACACACACTCACTCATACACACACACACTCACACATACACACACACTCTCTCTCTCTACTGATGAATTTCTCTCCCTTCTCTCTTGTCGTTTCATTTTTACCTGTTATATATTTACTTATATTTTGTTATCTATTCTTATCCTTGTTACTTTTTTGCCTTTTTCTAACGTTTTTTTTCTTTTGGCGATTTTTACACTTACACACACACACACACACACGCAGGAATGTTTGTTTAATTTAAAATCTTACATAGTTTACCCTCAAATACAATATAAACGGAATATGTTGTACGGAAGGGAATATTTCTTTAATTTAGCTACAGCATATTTAGTTGTGCGCGTGTATGTGTGTGTTTATGTGTCATCAGGATGGAGGCAAGTATTGGCATTGTGATATTTGCCAGCGCTGTGTCAAGGAGTCGTGGCGTCACTGTGTCACGTGCGGGCGCTGCGTGTTGCCAGATCATCCGTGTGTTGGCAGCTTTGTTGTCAGTTTTTGACAGAGCGACGTGACGTATTTGTTGTTACATTTCGTTTCGTTTTTGTCATAAATTTTTCATTGGTGTTTTTGTATTTTTGAAAATATACAACGTGTATTGAATGCACTAATTGATACATGTTTGTGTGTGTGTGTGTTTTCTTCCAGAAAAACAAACAAATCGGCAAACGCAAACGACGTGAAGAATGAGACTAGCTTTTTACTTCACTTTATCAACGCAACACTGAATTAGCTGAAAATAAAATACAAACTGAATCTGTTTGTGATTGCAATATATTTGCTTTTGTGGAATATATTTTTGTTATCTGTTTTTTCTATTGCCAAAGGATTTTTCTGTCAGCGAAACTATTGTTGATTAATGAGCATCCGATTAAAATGTGCTTCGATAAGTTTTCCTAATTAGAAAAGGCATCAACGTTTAGCTTTGTCCGTGTGTTATAATTATTTCAAGGTTATTTGAGCTAATGTTTTTGAATGGTTGCGGGTTGTATGTTAAATTATCATCTCACGCATAGTTCGGTTTTATTCAATATTTACAATGCCTTCTCGACAGCGAAGCTCTGGAATAGATATTTTTGAAAATACAAGTTAATATAACGACAATGTAAGGAAAATGGAATTCCTTGATCGTTTGGCAGCTCTGATTAAGCTGAGCCGATAAATAGGATCCGCCCTATTTTAGAACGTGCTTGTGTTGGATATTTGGTCTCGTTGTTTGCGGTTCATACTTGGTTTCATGTAGATTATATTGCATTTTTTTCAACAAATTCTATTTTTCCACGCTGATTTTTCCCAATTAGCTCATCTGTGTTATTAATTATGCCATTTTCGTTAGTGTTATCGCTGTTCAGGCTTCTGTTTATTCTTCGCAAATTAATCACAATGTAGTCGAATGTTCGTTTACTTTTGTTTTAATGTATGTACAGCGGTATTTGAAACATGCAAGTTTGTTTTTGTAGGTTGATTGTTGGTTTGGTTTAGTATAGAGGCTATTCGTTAGTTTCGGCTGTATCTGGTGTGAATGAGTGTTGTGTGTGTGATATCTATTATAACGTTCTCAAATACCAATGAATATATATATATATATATATATATATATATATATATATATATATATATATATATATATATACGTATCGTTTCAAGCTTAATGTTTATTGTGGAGTCTTTCATAGAAAAACATTGTGCTATTCAGATTATGGAGTCGCCTGAAGATTTCGCTCACGAGGTGATTACAGAGAACAGCGGGGCTGTTGAGCCAGTGATGACGTCTGGCACTGTTGAGGTGGCCAGTTCTGAGGCCGAGGAGAAGGCTGATTCTCGACCGCTCAGTCCTTCCAGCGTAACTGACGGTGATACTCGCGAGTCAGCCCGTCGCAAGCGGGTCGATTCCATCCTCAACTCGAAGACGTTCAAGGTGAGCGCTGGTGTATTGTGCTTGTGATAATCACATTGTAGTAATGTTATAGTAATTGTCACGGGTTATGACACACGCGGAGTAGTGAGTTTTGATGTGGACAACTTTGGGACACTTTTTAATATGTACTTTTCATAAAAGTTTTCGGTAAATATTTAGTTTACAATTGAGATTTTCGATCTTATATTAAGTAGATTTTATATTAGGCATACGCACAATGGCCCGGATGAGCACAGCATGACAGAGTACACTGCCATTCTGCTAGGTTTGGCGAGATCAAGCGAGACTGTAGTTTAACGTAACGCACTTGTCTGAATGCACCAGACCGAGCTGGAGCGTCTGATTGACTGCGGCCTGCTGAACGATGGAGACAGTGGGGCCCTGGATCAGCTTGTCGGTATGATGGCGGCCACACGCGGCTCAACACATAACAACAACACGACCGGAGCTGCAGCTAACGGCTTCGTCAAAGGTGCCTCTCCACTGTGTAGCGTTCTCATTTATCTTGTGGCTACTCACTTAACACTCACTTAACACAGACTCACTTAACACACGCTCACTTAATACTCACTTATTACACGCTCACTTAATACTCACTTAACACATGCTCACTTAATACTCAGTTAACACGCTCACTTAATACTCACTTAATACTCACTTAATACTCACTTAACACACGCTCACGTAATACTCACTTAATACACGCTCACTGAATACTCACTTAACACACGCTCACTTAATACTCACTTAACACACGCTCACTTAATACTCACTTAATACAGGCTCACTTAATACTCACTTAACACATGCTCACTTAATACTCACTTAATACTCACTTAATACTCACTTAACACAGACTCACTTAACACACGCTCACTTAATACTCACTTATTACACGCTCACTTAATACTCACTTAACACATGCTCACTTAATACTCAGTTAACACGCTCACTTAACACTCACTTAATACTCACTTAACACACGCTCACGTAATACTCACTTAACACACGCTCACTTAATACTCACTTATTACACGCTCACTTAATACTCACTTAACACATGCTCACTTAATACTCAGTTAACACGCTCACTTAACACTCACTTAATACTCACTTAACACACGCTCACGTAATACTCACTTAACACACGCTCACTTAATACTCACTTAACACACGCTCACGTAATACTCACTTAACACACGCTCACTTAATACTCACTTAACACACGCTCACTTAACACACGTGGTATGACACCTATGCTATCATAGATGCAATTAGGCGTACATGGGTTGAGTAGGCGTGTATACTACTCAACGTACCTGACGCTGGGTAAAACATTTTTGTTTTTCATTTTCGTCCTTGGTTTTTCTAAACGAATTCGTGTTTTGTTCTTTTTTTGCCCTAAAAATGAACGATTGAGACAGCGGTGAAGGCGTGAAATGGCCAAATATGACTGAAACACCGCAACCAGAAAACAACAACAACTTGTGGCTACTTCTGTTATTTATTCTGTTGTTCTACTGTTCTCCTGTTGTTAGTTATTCTGTTCTGTTCTACTACTGTACTTGTGTTATTTATTTGTCAATACTGTGTCGTCTGTTGTTTTTATATTTCACATAATTCTCGAGCTTATTTGGTTCAAATATCCCGCTTTTTAGTTTTCCCGTTTCATGCCATGTTTTTGTTTCTTGTTAGTTTTTATCTTTGTTTTCATATACAATAACAACAACTTGACTAAGTGATCTGTCAATGAATGGGCGCTTTGTCAATTTGCTGACCGTGTTTCAATGCTGCCAGGTCAACATAGCGTGTTGCCAATCGCCGATTTACGCGGCGCAGAAGCCGCACAGTATTCGCACGATGAAAAATCGCTGCGCTGCAAACTGGCATCACTGTTTCGCGCTGTCGACGTTCTCGGCTGGTCGGACAACGTGCGCAACAATCATTTTGTGGTGAGTGTTCGTGACACCAATCACAATAGCAACTCACACGCGGTAGTAGGCGCAAGGAAGCGTGTTTATTTCGTGTGCTGCTGGGTTCATGTTTGAAACAGGCAAATATTCACACTTGTTTGTCAAGCCGTGCGCCGTCGATTGATGTGTGTGTGTGTGTGTGTGCGTGTGCCATGTGCAGGCTCGCATCAGCGACAACAATAACAAGGACGGCGGAGGCGAATTTCTCACCAACCCCGCTTCTCTGCTCTACGGCGAAATATCGGCTACTTCTCTGCTGCGCGTCACTCTGCCGGCGACAGCGTCCGGCTCTTCACTTGACGTACGTCAACTGACGCGTGTGCACTGCGCCGTGCTGCGCTGGCGTCCGCGTGCCAACTGCGTGCTGTTTGTGCAGGCTCCTGCGGCCGTGTTGGCCGTGAGTGGCGTGCGAGGCGGCCTGGCGCCGGCACTGTCTGAACACGCCGCGGTGCTGGGCGTTGTGCCGGTGGTGCGGCAGCCGCTGCCCGACGCTGGTCTCTACGACAGTCTGCTGGCCGTGGATGCTGCTGGCGACGGTGAGACGGACGAATGTGGCGTGCTGATGGTGCAGAACTGCGGTGCTGTCTGTTACGGTCGCACTGTCGAACAGACTTTCTTCATGATCACCAAACTGGTGGCTGCCTGCGATGCCCAGGTGATACACACGCACTCACACACACACACACACTCAAATAGGCAGCTTATGACATTTTGCCTCAACATCACGGCTCTACCGATGAGCAAACAACCCAGACAAGAAAATGATGATTAGTTAAATAATGATGCATAGTTTTAAAACTCTGGACGGGACGAGGAGGAAGCTCTGGTTCTGCAGGGTACCACACTTGGTCGCTGGTACACTTGTGTGGTACACTTGGTCGCTGGTACACTGGTCTGGTACACTGGTCTGGTACACTGGTCTGGTACACTGGTCTGGTACACTGGTCTGGTACACTTGGTCGCTGATACACTTGGTCGCTGATACACTGGTCTGGTACATTGGTCTGGTACACTGGTCTGGTACACTGGTCTGGTACACTGGTCTGGTACACTTGGTCGCTGGTACACTGGTCTGGTACACTGGTCTGGTACACTGGTCTGGTACACTTGGTCGCTGGTACACTTGGTCGCTGGTACACTTGGTCGCTGGTACACTTGGTCGCTGGTACACTTGGTCGCTGGTACACTGGTCTGGTACACTGGTCTGGTACACTTGGTCGCTGGTACACTTGGTCGCTGGTACACTTGGTCGCTGGTACACTGGTCTGGTACACTGGTCTGGTACACTTGGTCGCTGGTACACTTGGTCGCTGGTACACTTGGTCGCTGGTACACTGGTCTGGTACACTGGTCTGGTACACTGGTCTGGTACACTTGGTCGCTGGTACACTTGGTCGCTGGTACACTTGGTCGCTGGTACACTTGGTCGCTGGTACACTGGTCTGGTACACTGGTCTGGTACACTGGTCTGGTACACTTGGTCGCTGGTACACTTGGTCGCTGGTACACTTGGTCGCTGGTACACTTGGTCGCTGGTACACTGGTCTGGTACACTGGTCTGTTACACTGGTCTGGTACACGTGGTCGCTGGTACACTGGTCACACATTGGCTGTTGTGCACTGTGCTGACACGCTGGTGTGTTTGTGTCGCAGGTGAAGGCCATGTCACTGGGCTGGCTGCAAGGCAGTGACACCGACGACGACGAGCGACTGTTGTGCACTCTCACCGCCGACCAGTGTCGCCAGTTTTACGAGAGTGCACGGCAAGCTGCCACCAACACCACCGCCGTCAACGGATCTGACATGCAACAGGAGGCGGTTGACTGGCGGCTGGGCGAGCTGCAGTTTGAGGCGATGATGCGTCTGCTGGATGCTGCCGGACATCGCACGGCGCATGCGTATCGTCTGCCAGTGCCGGGGTGCGGGGCGGCCACGGCTGGAGGACCGCATGATCCAACGCCTGATGATCAGTATCTGTACAGGTGGGCCGTAACACGCTCATTTACTGCCTATGCGCAGACATCTTTGTACTGTGTGCTTTGTGGTGTTGTGCTTTGTGTATGTGTCTGTGTATGTTTGTGCTTTTGTGTAGGCTTTTATATATGTTTGTGTGTTTGTCTGTGTATATTTTTGCGTGCCGCGGTGAAATATCTTCTCCTTGGCGCGGATCGAACCTGGCACCTCTTGGTTGCAAGTCCTGTATTAACCCACAGGACTGCTAGATATATGACACGTAGCCTGTTGAGTTAGCCTTTTAAGTTAAGTTGGTGTTTGTGTGTGTGTGTGTGTGTGTGTGTATCAGTCCTCGTAGAATGACGTCTGGTGCGCGTGCTGGTGAGCGTAATCGCTGGCTGTCTGTCGGTCAAAATAACACCGCCACAACAACAACAACAACAACAACAGCGCTAACTCGAGCCTCTCAACAACCTCAACGCGAACACGTCAAGGTATAACCGACCGTCTCTCTCTCTCTGTGTCTATGTGTGTGTGTGTGTGTGTGTGTGTGTGTGTGTGTGTGTCTGTCTGTGTCTATGTGTGAGAGAGGGCTACCCTTTTTTCTTGTGTTTTCTCGTCAAAGGATATGTGTGCGGGCGCGTGTGTGTGTGTGTTGTGTAGTGGTGACGGTGGTGTGTAACAGCAGTGTAGAGCTGTGTAGTGGCGTGTTTGTGTGTTTGTGTGTGTTTCGCACGACGGGCGTGTGTATAGTTTTTCAGTTGTGTGCAGTTGGTGAGGCGTAGTTTATTGGGGTTTTTTTCTCCCAAATTGCTATTCTACGAAGTTGATTCTGTGTGTGTGCTTTTTGTCTGCGTAGAATGAGTAGCAGTTTTCCAACACTCAGTATAATACAAGACAGCACAATGGGCTTACATATTCCTTTATTCATCAGTTTAACATTGAAAGCTAGTTATTTGTATTTTCAGCGTGAAACTGTTTGTTTTTATTTTTCATCTCCATGTTTTCACGACTTGCGCGCTCTTATTTGACATTGTGTTTTTGGTGAATTATAATCTCACCGAGTCCCCCTCTCTTTTTCTCTCTGTATATATATATATATATATATATGCTTTCGTCGGGGAAACACATGTTTTCGGCCCATAGATAAAAATATATCCCATTCAAAATTGAGTGTATGTACACGCATCCAAACTATGCACAATTTTAAGTGGCGTTTCTGATTCATTATGTGTGCGTATGTGTGTGTATTTTTGTGGAGGTGTGTGTGTTTGTGTATGTAATTTTCCCACGTGCCGTTGATGTAAAATGGCGACTTGTGTTTTTATGTCTGTTCTTTATACCTTTTCGTGCGCGACTGTATATGTTTGGTTATGTATGCAAACTCACACACACACATATATATACGGTGAATATTTGTGCATTTTTATGGTTTATCTTGATCGCGTGGCGGGTGTTATAAGTTATTATCAGCGGTGAAATCAGTCAATATTCAGTGAAATCGGTTCTGCGGTGGCAGCGAGCTGCACGGGGCACGCCTGTGTGTGTTCATAAGCTTCGGCTTCTTCCCGTGTAGCAGCTGTCATTTAGACATTTAACCTTTATTTAATTATCACTTTATCGATCCGTCTTTTGTTTTTGTTCGCTGTAAGCAACTCTGGTCGCCGTACTCTGTCGTTACTGTACAAATTTAGCGTGTTCTTTTCGAGGCTCTGCCAATGAGTTCATTGTTCGTTCTCTCGTCTGATTTGAAGTTATTTAGAAAAGGTTTCACTGTATTTTATATCGAGGTTTTCATTGGTATTGCGTGTATGTATGCGTGTGTGTGTGTGTGTGCTTTCATAGCGCGTATATTTGTATGCTATCGCGCCAGTCACCTATGGATTTAACACCAATAAACTGATAATCGATTCATGGCTTTGAATTTGTGTGTCAGTGTGTGTGTGTGTGTGTGGGAGTGTATGTCAGTGTGTGTGTGTGTGTGTGTGTGTGTGCGTGTGTGTCAGTGTGTGTGTGTGTGTGTGTATGCCAGCGTGTGTGTGTGCCAGTGTGTGTGTGTGTGTATGCCAGTGTGTGTGTGTGTGGGTGTCAGTGTGTGTGTGTGTGTGGGTGTCAGTGCGGGGTAGTTAGGCTTGGTGCTTGTTTTCTAGTACGGTTGTTGATCATAGAGGGTAGTAGTGTAATGAGTTTAGCGTTCTGGTGCTGGTATACGTTGACACACACACAGTATACAGGCTGTGGGGTCACTAGCCAGACTTCAGTACGGTGCTGACTCAGCGCTCTTCTGTCTCACTGGTGACTCAGTGACTTGTGACTGCCACATCTCTCCACCGTGCTGGTGAGTAACACACACACACACACATTTGCCATATGATTGCTCTAATAGGACTAACGGAAAGACAGGCGGACACAGGAGCACAGACACACGAACAATGCGCATTTATCATAAGATCAGTTAGTTGGAGGCATATAAAATTAACAAAACACGAGTTTAATGGTTAAATTATAGAGATAATTAGTATTTGCATAATGGGCAAAAATTACGGGCGTTTGACTTCTTAAATAGGAGCGATAATCCACCTGGGTTGGTTCCTGTTGTAGTCGTTCGGTGATTGAATAAAAAAAGACTTCTTAACTTACTTTATATTACATTTTGTTGAAGGCGTTCGGTGGTTGAATTTAAAAAAAGACTTCTTAACATACTTTATATTACATCTTGAATATATTATTTTATCAACCATGCTAATAATGATATTATTATTGTTAATAATTGAGCATTTGTGTATGAACACACGGCACGAATATGGCGCATATGACTGGCATTGACCAATCTTCTGATTGTGTCTGCGATGCCAGCCTCATCACGCCAGAAGTCTCACCAAATTCCAGACGTTCATTATCGCCAGGAGAACGGCCAATGTGGCTGACACCAACAAGACGTTTGTCGCAGACGCGCCACAATCGGGTACTGTGCGTCTTTTGTGGCTACTAGCACTTTCTACTACTTAGGATATTATTATTGATATTATTAATTACTGGCAAGTCCAGTGTCATAGCAAAAGTAAAAGCACTATTACAACAATGCGGTGGCCCCAAGTACCGGAACGCCCAACAAATATATACAGCGCACCACGGATAGAAAATAGTTAACGGGAGAGGAGTGAAAAGTTCTTAATTTCGGGGTTCTCTTTTATCCGGGAAAAATTATACGTAAAGTATAAAAGACGGTTCTGAAGGAATACTCTCTTATATACGGGGTTATTTTATGTCCGGACCTCTTATATTGGGAGTACTCTGTATAATATAGAAAGAAAGAGTTTGAGAAATACGATATTGTTCGGGAAGATGACGGCTCCTTCACTGGAGCAGTGACTCACAAACTCACTTTCATAACCAAAATATTTTCAGAACAGCGAGCCAATGAATTAAACGTTACCAAGACGACACGTTCGGCGTTATACGATTAACGTTCGGCTCAGAAATATTCATTCATTCAGGTGTAATCTTAAAATTATAAATGAATCCCAATTGTGCTCATGAGCACACGAATTGTGCGTTTGTGTTTGTGTTTGTGTGTGTGTTTGTGTGTATTTGTTTGTGTGTGTGTGTTTGTGTGTATTTGTGTGTGTGTGTGTGTTTGTGTGTATTTGTTTGTGTGTATGTATTTGTTTGTGTGTGTGTTTGTGTGTGTGTGTGTGTGTGCACGCGCTTGCACGTGGCTGGATCAAGCACGTGCCTTGCCAGGGGCAGTGCGAGTGTTGCCAGCTATGCCGGCTTCATCGTCGGTGGAGAAGCAAGTGACAGGCAGCGCCATCTCTGTGTCGAATTCTGAACCAGGTGGCCAACACTGCTCCGTTCTGTGTTCAAGGGCTGGCACAGAAAGTCATGCAAAAAATGGCTCACAAATTTGCTTTGATTTCGGCGCAGACAATACTAATTTGAGCGCCGGTTTTAAAATTATCAAGTATTCAAAGAAAACGTTACTATCTTCTTTATAATCATGGGCTCAATTATGAGTTGAAACTGATGTGTCCGTGTGTGTGTGTGTGTCTGTACGTGCACGTTTGTAGTCTTTCTGGATGCTTACGTTGGTTTCAAAATGCCTCTCGGTGTATTTTCTTGACATTTGGAAGGCGTTTAATTTAAAATAGAAATTGTCGCTCGATAGTTGAATGGTAACTAAAATATGAAATATTTGTTTTATCATTTAAGCATTTCAGCTCATTATTTTGCCTACATTCGCTCTGAAGGATTGCGTTAAAACTATGCTGTGTGTGTGTATGTGTGTGTGTCTGCTAAATGCACGTGTTGCGATGATGTTTGGTGATGGAACCAGCGGTGCTAAAAGGTGGAGTTGGTGATGAATGCACGCGCTCTGTTAAATCGGCTCCTGGTTCCATGGTGAGTGCGTGATGTTCTCAATAATTGGGCTTGAAGCGATGCGTTCTTGCGTTCCTCCTCGTGTGTTTCATGAGCGCTTTTAAAAGTGTGTAAGTCTGTCTTATTGTTGATATTATGCCGTCATCTCGTATTTCCAGTTGGCTGAAATTATTTGAGCCGAGCTGCATGATTCCGCATTTTTGTTGATTTAATTTCGCAAGAATTGTCCTCTTGTTGTTTTGAAAATTTTCAATGTGATACACGAATTTGAATTCGGGCTGTTTGTGTGGGTAAATACTGATATATATTTCTGTGCTGCGTATTAGACCAGGAGGACTTATATATTTGGTCATTAGCAACACTGGTGGCTAATTTTGTGTTGGCAGCGTGCGCTTGTTGATTTGTCTCAGACAAGAGGTCATCTGAGGTCACATCTGAGGTCGACCTCCAGGAAAAACAAGCGCAGCAAACTGAACTGCTTTCTGCCTCGTAACAAGTCCCCACTCAGCTCGCCGCGCTCTGATGACAAGTTCTCGTGAAATACACCCCTCACGCGCCAGATGTGGCTTCTAGTTGATAGGCAATTCTAGAAAATGTGAGGCGATTTAGACAGTGAATTATAGTTTTAAAACAGTGGCTTTGAATTTTGTTTTTTTAGCGTGGCTTGTGCATTTTTAGCGGCCAAATATAATTGAAAATTTTATGCGTGCTAGTTTGAGGTAGTTCAGGTGAATTTTTACTATTTTTGCTGCTAACATATGCGGCAAGCTCGATGATATTAACTGATATTCCTGATAGATCACATAGCAGGACCATTTTATGCGCGTGTATGTATGCAATATGTAATATGGTTCTTATAGGTGCGTATATATGTGTGTATGTGTGTGTGTGTGTTGCACAATGTGTGTGTGTGTGTGTGTGTGTGTGTTTGCTGTTTTACCTGAGCTCGTGAGATGCTGATAAACGGTGTTCACTGTGGTTTCCAAATAAACGTGCTGTTTTGACGCTGTTTTCAATCCACTTCACGTGGCCGTTTCAACATCAACTGTAATTATTATGATGATTATTATTATTATAGTATACCATTGAAACGATCAATTACAAAACATCGCTCACACAACAGTAAGGTTTCTTAGTCACAGAGTTTTTGTTCCAAAGTGCAGTTCAGCTAGAGTAGCTAGCTAAATCGGTTACATCTCATGAATTCAGACTATTATTTAGTTGGTTGTTTGAACTCATAGTAATTGAGTGCCTTCGAGGCTCTGTGTTTATTCACGCTTTCAAACCCCACTGAATCACAAGTCATTTGCATGCTCGTAGGCTTAGAAATGTCGCCTTCATAACGTCTGTCTATCTCGTATATATCTACTTATATATACATCTATATATCTATCTATACATTTATCTACACATCTATCTATATGTCTATACAACTGCCCAAAATCGAATCAATGTAAAATCTACCCTAAAATCTAATAAGGGCTGCCTAAAATTCACCAAATCTTAAAGTATTGAAATTTATATATCGCCAGATTCTTCAAATTACCCAAAAAATATCAGTAGAAATGTTGCAATTTGTACAATGTATTGTCGCCCACAACACGCGTTCACCACACACCAACCTATCTAGCAACTACAATAGTTAAACACAAGAAAAAATCGACGACCAAGCAGAATTGAGTCAGCAGACGAACAGACGATCCCACTAGAATTCTTCCACTACCAAACTGGACATTCAAGGACGACACACCACCTGGGGCATCATTTGTTTGTATGTCTGTGTGCACACCTGTATGTCTGCTAGAGTATACGACGCGTTGAGCGTGTGTGTGTGTGTGTGTTTGTATGGTCTGAGTGTATCAGAGCTGATCGAAGCGGGGTGTACGTCCTGTTGGTCCAGCGAGGCTAGATATGTCTAGTGTAGCGAGTCTAGCAGTTTATGAGACGCATAGTATCTAGGTGGCGTGACGCATGTCATCTGGCGTGCCAGCGACGGCAGTCTGTTTGTCTGTCTGTGTGTCTGTGTGTCTGTGTGTGTGTGTGTGTGTGTGTGTGTGTGTGTGTGTGTGTGTGTGTGTGTGTGTGTGTGTGTGTGTGTGTGTGTGTGTGTGTGTGTGTGTGTGTGTGTGTGTGTGTGTGTGTGTGTGTGTGTGTGTGTGTGTGTGTGTGTGTCACGTGGGAGCGCGAGCGTGTATGACCAACTGACCGTGTAAGCAAACACACAAACACACACGCTCTACACTCTTCTTGAGTCCAGTTGCTTGCTACTAGTATTATCGACTGTTACCTGCCCTGCGTGTGTGCGTGTGTGTGTGTGTGTGTGTACGTGTGTATGTACGTGTGTGTACGTGTGTATGTACGTGTGTGTGTACGTGTGTATGTACGTATTGGTGCATATAAACGTGTGTGTATGTGTGTGTGTGTGTGCTCGCTCGTCGTGTAACCATCGCTACGCAAAAACTCCCGTCTAGTCGCAGTGTGTTTTGATCAGCCCAGGTGTGTGTGTGTGTGTCGTCGTAGCAGTGGTTGTGTGGTTGAATCGGCTGTTGTGTGTGTGTGTGTGTTTGTGTTTGTGTTTGTGTGTGTGTGTGTATGTGTGTGTGTTTGTGTAAGCTTAAAGGCAGGTTGCAGCGGTGCAGGTCTCCTGTGGTATTCAACAGCGGCTTCACCATCACGGTAAGATATTGTTTTATAGCTGGTCCTTGTTGCGTGAAAGTTTCGTCTAGTAATCGCGGATGTCTTTAGCGAGATTTGATCAGAAATGAAAGCTGAACACAAACAGAGTTAAACGGGCGACGGTTCCATTTCCGGGGAGTTTTGTGGTCAGTTAGAGAAATGTAATTTCGTCTTCCGAGCAGATCTCATCTTCACACTTGCTTTCGTGATTAAGCCTGGCAAGATCTCACGTTCTCTTTTATTCTTGTCATATCAGCTCTGCGGTTCGGTCGCAAGCTGGAGTTTGTCTTTATTGAGTCACTGGTGGGTCAACATGTTGAAAGTCATTGAAACATGCAACACCGTCTTCACATAAGACATGATATGAAATGTGCAGTTGTTAGCACACCCGCCTCACAAGCGGGAGGTCCGTGGTTCAAAACCCGGCGGAGCAGAATTTCATTGGGCGAATTCTACAATCCCACAGCCCCTGTCCACCCAGCAGAAAATGATGGTACCAGATATCAGTCATGAGTTGTGCCATGCATTCTGGGGAAGTGACCCTCTCTAATACGTCTTACGTCCTTGTGGCGCCATAGCGTGGAGAGGGTCGGTTATGCGGTGGCAGCGAGCTGCACGGGGCACACCTGTGTGTTCATAAGCTTCGGCTTCTTCCCGTGTAGCAGCTGCCACTTGGGCATTTAACCTTTTTATTTAATGCTTGGTTGCTTAGCAACGACCAACAATCAACGGTTGCTTAGCAACGACCCTTGAGGCGGAATTTTCCCCAAATGATTTAATTATTTTTTGTATCTATGCTGCATGTCTCGATGAATCTCATGTGTATAGTTGAAAGTTGATCGCGAAAGGGCACCATGGTATCCAGACAGGCCAAGTGAATCCGAAATATATGTATGACTTGAGAGTAAGCCATGTGTTCGTCAAGACACGGAGTGTCTGCATCGCCACGAGCACCTGGGTGCGGCTGTTCCAGGCGTGAATCACGAACGTATCGACTAAACACGCATGGGGGCTGTCTTGCTGTTTCGGTATCGATTATGATCTGTGTGGGCATTTCGTGGAAGTTCTGGGAGTGTAGCTTTGTTCTCTACTCTTCAACTGACGGCTGAAAACACAAGCCATGAAAACAATTTTCTGCGAAAAATCCTCAATGAAAATTAAGTTCGAAGAGCACATTAGACTCTCAAATCCTTTCAATTCCCAAAAGCCGGTATTAAAGGCGATATTTCATTGTTTTTGACGGTCCATCTTGATTGCTGCTTTGTGATTCATAGGCGTTTTTCTTTTATACTTATATAGCTGTGGATTTAGACAGCGAAGGCGACAATGCGCATTTTTGCACGATAACATTTTCACGTCCGTTTTCAGCGCTATTGCAATTGCAAATCCAGTGCAATTAGGATCACATAATTATCATTGCTATCTGATCGCTCAATAATCATTGGACCCAGCTTTCATTGGACTCATCCACCCGTCCACAGTACACATACACACAGAGACACACACACACACACACACACACACATACATACATACATACATACATACATACATTGTCAATGGTGAGCAATCCGATGAAACCTTACAGAAATGCAAACACAAGTGTAGAGCATGATAGTATAAATAAATATACAATATTGATACTCATTAGATAGTGTGTGAGTGAGAATTGAATCACACACACGCACACATTGACAGAAATCGAATGTCATTGAAAACAACATTGAGAACACACATACAAATATGAACATGTATATGAGCAAAAACAGTCGTATTAACAGCTGGTGATTTCTCAGAATGTTGTCGAAGGTCGATGATTGCTCAGAATGGTGCACACACTCACTATATTGCCAAACACACACACACACACACACACACACACACACACACACACACACACACACACACACACACACATTCACACCTGCCAGGTGCACGTGCGGTCGTGGGGTTCAATTACGAGCACTGCTGCTTTATAACGGTATGTGATTCCATTGATTCTTCTATGGCTGAGTTTGCATGCAAACGCGACTCTTCAAGCGATTCAAGCATGTCTTCTCGAGAGAGAAAAGAAGCATAGTCACGCTTTACCTGATAAGATTGATATTCAGCGAAAAGTGTTGAGCGGTGTGGTATTTTCACACTCGAAACATTTGGATATTAGTTGAGAACATTGAGGCAAAAAGTCTCGAGTCGTTCTCTTCACACCAAGTACACAATTCACAAATCGTAAGCATTTGCAGTTTCACTTATGCTCGTTGAAAAAGAACGTCCGAAGCAGTGATGTCTAGAAGCAGTCTGTGTCTAGAAGCAGTCTGTGTCTAGAAGTCTTAAAGTCAGTGACGTCTTGAAGTCAGTGATGTTCCATTCGCGATGCGGACTCCACACCAAGCGCACTTATTTTCATAACATTATGTTAGAATAATTGAACTGCTAATGGGGTTGAATTTTTTGATCGTTTGTTTATTTATTTATTTTTTATTTTCAAGACCGTTGAGTACTGTACAATTTTAAAATATGTCCTGCTTTGATGAGCACTTGCGAAATAGACTGGATTTGCCTGGGGTCACTTCAACACGCTGTTTTGTAGTGACAGCGAGGCGACGTTATCTCAAGGCAACATCAAACATTCAACTACTAATTGCTTGCTCTCACGAGGGCTGTGCGACTTGCAGTGTCTTCTCCGCCCTGTCTGTTGTCCACACCCACAGTCAGTGTGTGTGAGTGTGTGTGTGAGTGTTCGCGACCTCGTTTGACCTGACCGCACCTCCGCCTCTGGTGTTGATTACGCGCCACAATAGAACAATGTATTTGCCCTGCACGCTGCCTACTCTCTAGGTCAATCAATCTCCCGCTTTATCTTCCTCTCTAGTTCTCACTAGGACTTACACATGAACACAAACATACACACGAATGCGCACACACTTGATTAGACAGGAATTTGTTCTGTATGCTTTCAGTGTACAGCTACTTTTTATTCTTTGAATGTTTGAATAAATCAAATTGCGTCTCAAATATGCAAGTTCCAATATTTTTCACACATTTGAGGAGAGGATAATCGTCGTGCAGGCGCGTGACATTCTGGGAGGTTTTTTGCACAAACACTTTGATTAACTGAAATTGGTGTTCGGTTGGGTTGTTGACGAGGAAACATGTGTGTGCACATAATGAGACTGTGTGAACATGTATATTTTGCTAGTTTTGAAACTTGTTGTCGCACCTTTCACAGGTTAATTAACACAGTTCAGATTCTATACAGGTTGAAATGAACAAAAAAGCACACACGTCTTTCATATGTCTAGTGAAACTTTGTGCGTTACACGAATTTTTGAGAAAACAAAATGTCTTCTCAATCCTAGGCCCAGATCACGTTGTTTCATCCTGACTTGAATATTACTGATCACACTGCGTTGACATGCGTACCAAGTACATTATATTGTACCAAGCGCTAAAATGATGATACCAGAACGGATCAAATATCTGGCACACCAGCGAAACTCGAGAAGTACAAGAAGAATTATATTCGAGGATCAGTACCGGACTGCTGTTTATATGCTGGTGTTGTCATCTGATATCCAATACAGACATCGAGAAAAATACATATTCAGGCTAAGTGATTCATCGTAGGGTGCGCTACCTCAACTGTATTCAGTTGTATTCAATTCAGGGGTTCTTAACCTTTTGATGGTTCCATACCCCCGATGGATTGTCGAATAAGGTGTCATACCCCCTTTGCTTGACTGTTCAAATAATTATCACCAATCCTATCATTTGTCAGTATGTCTTCTATATCCACGAGTATATCAATCGCTTGAATTTACTGTACTAGATACAAATTACTAGGAAACAACATAATTCTTGATAATTTTACTATTCATAAACAGTTGATAATTTATACCAGTAGCCATAAATATATTCCCATACCCCCGGTCTTTTGTTCCCATACCCCCAGGGGTATGAATACCCCCGTCTCCAGTGTGTGATGATCTGATGTGTTGAGAACGCACGCCACTGTCACATGTATGCATGATACGCAGTAATAGCGGCGTCACTAAAACTAACTCCATTTGTCATATTTATGCTCTTCTGTCATCTGTATCTTTTTTCTATTTCGCATCAATTTTTCCCTGCTCTGCTGCGGCGACCGACAGATTGTGACAAAAAACACAAACGATCATTTCACCTATGAATAACCACGCTGGATTCGACACAACTGCTAATTTTAAGCGAAAACGCGCTGCAAATGAAAAGTTCACTAGTTTATTTTGCTATTTTAAGGGTGAAAAATTGTGACAGTACAAGTTTGTGGGGTTGTCCTAAGACAGAGTTGTCCTGAGAAGACAGGTGTTAACGCATTGTCGTCGGATGATATGTTGTCATGTGCTTTTAACTCAAATACTTGCACATTATATCGCCAAAAGGTGCAGAGCATATACGGAATACGAAAACCGGTATATGCCACACCCACAAACCAGTACAATTTGACCGACGCTTGGGTTCAAGTATTATGTAGGTATTCGTATAGGCAGACATTATACACGAGTATGTCGCCGCATACCAGGCGCGTGTACTGGTATGACAACAACACTCGCTATGACACATACTTATCATATTATGCAGCTGGTTGGACAATATAGCAATATTGACAGCGACCACTATCATCACATCTCCACTCTCTTACTCTCTCTGTCTCTCTTTCTCTGCTAGATCGTTGGCACCTGTACTATAATGCCGTATCCAATATGCAAGTGCACAGTCAACGTATGCGCGCACACGAGCTTATATGCCCGTAAAGACCTTGAAGAAGACGGTGTGCGGCGAAGAAGCACGTGGAAGCTTATGTGCACACATCAAGTGCATGCGTGTGTGTGTGTGTGTTTGTATGATAGCGATTGTTTGCATAGTATGCGACCATATCGATAAGGTGCATACACACACACACACACATACGCACACAAACACACTTCAGAAGACAAATACGTGCGTGAGTGGGTGTAGACATGATGCAGGTTTGATGCGAGTGTGACGAGTGTGTTATCCGAAGTCGTCCCGCTTGCTAGGTTTATCAGGCGTGTGTGTACGTGTGTTTGTATGTATGCGCGTGTGTGTTCGTGATTGCTCATGCGCGTGTTCAAGGTACGCCCAAAATCCATTGCAGCATGAAGCAATGATAGATGCATGCATGTATATATTAACGTACAAGAATTAAGAAGGACGAACAATGAGCGTACACGAAAACTCGAGGTTCTGCAAAAGACAACGAGGATGTTAAACGTCGGGTACGTTTGAACCCGGTCCTATTTGTCGACAACCCGCGGCTCTTTAGCGCTACCTAGTGGCTCCCTGGAACCTTTTTCAAAAATGTTTGAAATTGGAAAAAGATGGGAGAGGGAAATATATTTATGTTATAAGGATTTTATAAGGCTTATAAAAGCTTATATACGGTTTATGAGGCTTATACAAAGCTTTGAATTTTATGCGGCTTCAGAAATATTAGTTTTTTGTTTTTTATCCACTATGGCTCTTTCAGCGTTCTGTGTTGCCGACTCCTGGGTGAGGTCAAGTTAGGCTAGGCTAGGTAGGAAAGAGTCGGAGAGTCGGACAGAGGCGGGACCTGGGGCGCAATGTCCCTGATTCCCTGGCAAATCAAGGTCTGCATTGCATTGCATTCACACCGAAAGAGAACCGCATTGAATGCGTTTTTCGTTTCTCACATCTTTCCCGCCGTAACTGCATCATTTATTTGGTTGCATAGTTGCTAGTGTTCACTGCACTTGTTGCAATGTTGCTCGCATGGTGGACATTCAACTGATCTCATTGCAGAGGTTTGCTCGCACACGCCTGGTGCATTTTTTCACGCTATACCCGCAGTGTAGCAGACATTGTGACAGCACTGAGCAAAGACAAACCAGACATATTCTGAATTGAGCTGTATACGACAACAACCAGCTTTTAGTTGGGCAGTTTTAGTTAGGCACAGTCAAATGGACGTATGCAATGTTTTCCGTTATGGTTTGGTGGTATTATCACTTATCACTTGCGATTGGAATTCTATCATGTATGATCATTGAGACACAAACACTGTGTGTGTGTGTGTGTGTGTGTGTGTGTGTGTGTGTGTGTGTGTGTGTGTGTGTGTACGGAATCATTAATGCCTGGGTTAGAGCGCACAGATGCATTTTTCGGTAATGTCACTGCCACTGGCTTGGTGATTTTCGAGTATTCCATATGCACGAGGACAAGAGTGACCTGGAAGAAGTAGACGCCGACCGCACAACGTGCAGAAGCAACATGAATACGACTTGATGCAAGAAGAAAAGGAGCTGGTATTCAGATTGAGCCAGTAAAGGCTCAGTTGAAGGAAAAACATTTGGTATTTGAACTGCTGAACTGTGGGAATGTTGGGTTCACGTTATATTACTGTGAATTAATGTCGTCTTTTTTGTGGGGTAGTACAGCGATGTTGAAACAGATATGCGGCAGAATTGACTAATTTCAGTGCAACATCATGCCGTGATTCAGTACGTTTGAACATATACACGCAGTATTTGTCGATTACGATGTGTAATTGAATTGACGAAGCTCAGCGAACCCCTTCGTCACCATTCAACTCGCTACAATTAATGAACAAACTCAACAGTGCATTCGAACATGCACATGAACGTTCGTGCACCAAACCATGGACTATAACCTTCTCTGATCTGATCATACCTGATTTATACCGATGCTTGGTGAAACAGGTTTTCCCTGTTGCATTGAACGGTTCACGCTTCGTGTGGTTGCCATGCCATTTTGGTCGGTAATACGCTGTTCACGGCATTGTGACATTGAGTCGCAACATTGAATCTGACACTTGAATTATTCTGACGTGAAAGTGTGTTATGAGTAAAATAGAAGTATTTATAATCAATGCGGTATATTTTCTAATAAGTTATATACTTTTTATGAATATAACACAATATATAATTGATAGCCAATTTAATTTATTCGACAATAACATATATTCATTGGCTTTATCCAAACATTGACGGTTGAACTGTGAAATAGTGGCTTATGATACAACTGCATGATACATGTTACATGAAATTTAATCATTGTATTGTTTACAGGTGCGACCTTCAACAAACGCCGAAACTGACCAGTGATAACATCGATCGAAAAGGGCAGACACTCGCTGTACTCTGGGATCGGCGGCTTCACTGTCAGTAGTGATCCAAATGGTGTCTACAGCGGTGGCTACGGGTGGTTTAGATGGGTGTCGGCATGCCAACACACCTCCCATTAAGCCGACCTCACAAATTAGCGCCGTCAGCTCTTTCAAGAGAGTCTCGCGCAAGAAATACCGCGCTCCTGACGCTCCGCTCTACCATGACGACTCTATCGGCGACAAGTCAGAAATCGATGGCCAACAAAGTCGAGTTGACCGGCGAGAGCCGGGGTGCTCGGGAAGACCTCAGTCGTGCACCGAGCTGCCTGCATCGCTTCCTCAAGACATCAGCGGACGAGTATGCAGCAGTGCAAGTAAAAGTGACAGTGGTCGCAGTCGGACATCATTGTCGCTCTCGAACTGCGACACTCTGAAGGCCGGACGTAAAAGCAAGGCACCTCCCCCACCTCCACCCATTAGCACAGACAGTGCAGTCAACCACGCTGCTCAGCCTGAACATAAGCAGCTGGGTCAACAGCATCTACAAGCACGTACTATGGCGAAGCGTCCACCAACAGAAACTTCAGACGTAGTCGACTCCGCGGCGGTTACCGTTGAAGAGCGACTCGACAAAACGAATGACACTCGTACTGTTCAAAATGATCCGCTGTGCTCCGACCACTCGCAGGATGAGGTCAATGCGGACGAACTAGCGGAGAAGAATGTTGACAGCAAAACATCGCCGACGAAACAGAAACACGCTGCGTTGAAGAACTCAGCGTCGTTGGTGACTGTTCCTCCACGTCCTACTAGAGCACGACGTTGTGCCAGCATCCATGAATCACCGAACATATCAACAAACACCAGCCGAGTGGTTGAACAGTGTTCGAAACAGACCAACTCTGTTCTCTCCGATAGCGATGTTGGCCACAGAGAGCACACAGACAATACAGAAACAGCTATGAAACCGTCCGGAAAGGAGCAAAATGCGCATAATTCATGTTCTCCATCTATCAGTACAGTTGGTACCATTGGGAACGGACAAAATGATACTGATGACGGACAATGTTCTACGATAGATGAGCGTGAAGTATGCACTGACAATAACGCGGACAATGATTCAACTGCGACTTTGATGCATGCAAAATCAACATCAGCTGATAGTCGAAAAGAATTGAATGATGAAATAAATATGAATTCGGGAAAGCCAATTCAAACGATTCCGTCATCTAACAATCAGGATTCCACAGTGGGAAATATGATAAAGGCAGAAAACGGCGTGCACTCAACCAAAGAACACTGCGTGTCTCGTAACGACTTGGAGGATCATTCGCATAATGCGTGCGACCACCCTCTAGAAGACACAAACGTGACTAGTTTTGTCGATTTGAGGAATCAAGTTGAAGAGCACAACAATGTGGAAAGCAGTGCAAAGGATGCAAAAACTGAAGTTGAGCAGAACTCGGGGACACTTCAAACCGTAAAGAATGAAAGCACAACCGGCGAGAAGTGCACGATCACTCCTCAACAACAACGCATATTTTCTGAGGAAAGTGCATCCCATGGCCAAGTTGAAACATCGGACACTCACTTTCTATCGAAACTGCCTCCTTGCACCACGAGTTCTGCAAGTCGCACTGAGAAACTGTCGCGTGTGACATCGCTTGACATATCAAATGAAACCACGAAGAGCATTCACCAAACGCCGAAACGGGACAACAAATCCGACACAATTGTGCGTAAAAAACCGGTGACAGAACAATCAAGACGCAGCGAACCTCCTCCTAGCCAGCGATCTTCCAATGGCGATAAATCAACAGCGTCGACAGTGATTTTCAAATTTCAAACCTACTCAGATAGACGACCTGTCAGTTTTGACAGCGCTCACCCACAATCCGATCATACCAAGAGCACTACAAATCTCACAAGGCAAGATTCTTCGACGAATGAAGTGATTCTAAGGAAGCCGGAAGACCGCAGCCACACGGTGCGTCGAGCAGAGAGCGTCAACTATCTTGGCTGGAGACGCAGCACTCCCGTCAATGTGCGTCTCGGAAGTTACTTGGACAACGATGCGTCATTTTCGACGTTACAATCCGGCGCGGAAAATAGGGGATTCCACAGTTTGCAGCGGTCCATCTCCACAGTGCAACCAACTCCAGTTGTGGTCAACGGACTTAACCGCATGTTTTCCTGGAACCATGGACTTCATAATACGAACAAAGTAAACAATACGACTCCAAGAGACACGAATGTTGCTGCTCTGGCTGATACCGTGACAAATGCTTCATTTGGACCCACGACTCCCCCAGTTTCCCGTGTAGATTCAGCATCTACACTCAGTGTTGGTGTGGAATCAAGGCAATTGAGTGATAAAAACACGCAAAATGCCCAAATAAAAAAAGACGAACATAACGAAGAGCGTGCTGTCTCAGAGTGCCGCTCCGCCGCCGAAACCAAAAAGCGCCCGCCCATAATTGCAGCCAAGCCGAAGCCATCAGCGATGACGCGTAGACCAGTGTCGATGTCTGGACAAGCAGTACATCCGAGTATTGCAACAACAAACAGTATGGAGGCGGCACTTTCCGGCACTCTCAGTCGAGAACACGTCAGATCGTGGCCGTCCACTTCGCTGGTCACGATATGCTCACTCAAGCAAACCAAGGTTGACATGAACGAGAACAACGCTGCTGGATATGTCTCTCAGTCTACGGATGTTGTTGATGCGTCTTTAGATGCCACCACAACAGCGAAAGATCCTGCCAACATGTCCATCAAGCAGAGGATGGCCTGGTTGAAGGACAACGAACATCTCATTATAAGACGACGTTCGCCGTGAACGACCAGACCAAATAATCACGTGGTTTTCAGTAACGTGGCGATAGTGCAGATTGCTTTCGCATGTTGCTTTCGCTAGAAAGGTATTGTAACCACGAAACTTTCGCATATAGAATGCATTCTATTTGATCGCTTGTGCCGAGGTGTGTTCTGCCTGGGTTTATTGTAATTGTCCAGTCCGAATTTGCTGTGATTGAATGAGTCCTTGCTGGAACAGACAGAATGGTTTTGGACAACATCCTAGCAGTTGCTTCATCAGTCAGTAATCAGTGAATGTGTACTCCCTCACGCGTAAGTTTGATCGTGTCGAAACTATATAACAATGTGCGCTTCGCTTATTTCTACGAGCACCGTGTTTGTCTGTGCTCTTGTATATTCAGCACAATTTTCAAGTAACGCTATACGGGCAATTAAGTATGCTATATCGAATAAGATGCTGCAATACACACATATCGAATTACTGATTCAACAAATTAGCAGTGCCGTGACCCGGATATATGAACACTGGATACTTATACTATAAAAATACTTATATTTTCCGATGAACTCGCCTGGTGTATATGAGACAATAGCCGACCATGAACCACGTATTTGACTCCTTCCTATGTGAACTCCGTGGTGTAGTGGTTAGCACACCCGCCTCACAAGCGGGAGGCCTGTGGTTCTGAACCCGGCGGAGCAGAATTTCATTGGACGAATTCTATAATCCCACAGTCCCTGTCCACCCAGCAGTAAATGGTACCAAATATTAGTCATGAGTTGTGACATGCATTCTGGGGAGTTGGTTCTCTCTAATACGTCTTCCGTCCTTGTGGCGTCATAGCGTGGAGAGGGTCGGTTCTGCGGTGGCAGCGAGCTGCACGGGGCACGCCTGTGTTTTCATAAGCTTCGGCTTCTTCCCGTGTAGCAGCTGTCACTTAGGCCTTTTAACCTACTTCCTTTTAAGCTCCCGAGTAGCTCAGTGGCTTAGGCGCTGAAGTCTCGTGCCAGAGGTTCGCGGTTCGAATCCTGGCCCGGGTTCGTTCATCAACACATCCGCTTGAGTCTACCGGGAGTCACCACTGTAGATGAGCACACCGTGGGGCGCGCCATGTAGTCTCAACTGGCTGATACGCGCTTAAAATGCCAATTATAATAATAATAATAATAATACTTCCTTTCTATTGATTGCAGCCAATATTGAATTGTGGTTCAGAGCTGAGGTGCAGTTATACGAAACATCCCACATTTAAGATGAGGTTGCAAACGGTCTAATAAACGGACACACAATAAAACACCACTACCAATTAACACCACTAATATATTAGAGAGGTAGATCATATCGCAAACATTTATAACACTGTAAACGAATTCCTGTCCGGTTCTAGAATATGTATTCAAAGACAGGCGCGCGTGGGACAGCGGTGTCCCACACGCGCCTACAAGACCACACCACTCGTAGACACGCCTCAAGACCGACTCCCCATTTACCCTAGTTACAGTCACCAACAAAGTTCAGCACACACGCACACATACACAATCACGCGCATACACATACACACACGTACACACCATCTGTACAACCAGTGCTGCGCATACACAAACAAACATCTACCGCTAGCGCAAGGACCACAGCCACACAAACACGCGCAAACTTTCACTCGCGCTAACATACACACTTGCATACGCAAACATCATAGCCCAAACACACACACACACACACACACTAATTGCTCAGCAATATACCACAAACACACATTGAAATTTAATTATGGGTAACACATATAGCATATAAATAGCATAGACCACTTGCAGAGCGAAAATGATAGGTCACACACACACAGGTGCAAACGTGAAATACCACGAGAAAATATACAAGGTGCAAGTAGAACATTGAACAAATAAAAATTAACTATAAAACCAACGAGTGAGTGACATTACACGTTCAGAACGGATAATGCTGATGCTGCTCCATGCCTGCCAGCGGGCAGAACCGAGTACCATCGTGCATCGAGTCTAGCTCGGCCAAGTCCTGCGACGTCAAAGTGAAATCTGTCACCTGCATATTGCTGCGTATTCTTTCAGCGGTGGTTGACTTGGGAATGACAGCGTTGCCTCGCTGTAATTGATAACCAATCAGAATCTGCGCCACGCTCTTGCCGTGGCGATCGGCAATCACCTTCACTCGCTGGTCGAGCAGTAACTGGGGATCACCTGGCTGCGCCCACGGACTGAGCGACACACATACACGCACACACACACACACACGTCTTACGCCACACGCCACACAGTCTTAAAGCAGATTGGATAGCATAGGATTATATGTATAAGACAGGACAGTCTTAGTTCTTAGTTCATAATCATAATCATGTATTTATCAAAAGCATCCATTACAAATGGCTTTTCAGCTCTGTCGTTTAAGTACATAGTGAAATTCGAATAAAAAGTCGATGAATGAAATGTATAAAATTGGTGAATGTGCTAAAACACAATAGAACGCATGGAAATGGTAAGGTGAAATAAATAAAAATCAGATAAAATCAGTCAATATGATGCTTCCTGGTGTTTTTGGCGTTAATTTGGTCACATTGGTCTCTGGTTTAATAGCTCTTTGTGCAGCTTGGACTTGAATTCAACTCGCAGTTTGTCTGCCTTGACGTTGTTGTAAAGCTGTACACCGCTGTACAGCAGCCTCCGCCTTCCAGTTTCGGTCGATATGCGCGGCAGCAGACACTGTGTCGAGCCTCGTGTGTTGTGCTCATGCTGTGCGTTTAACGTGACCTCGCTTGCGAGTTGATTAGGCACGCCGAATACGCAAATGTTGTGCACAGCAATAACACGGTGATAATCAACAAGCTGTTCAGCAGTTAGCCAGCGGAGGGATCGGTATTGTTGTGCGATGCTGTCGTACTTTCTCCGCCCTGTGACTACTCTGGCGCAAAAATTCAACACTTTTTGAAGCTTGTTCAGTTCGGCTTTGCCACAGGTGCCGTACACTGAGACACAATAACGCAGTCTACTGATCACAAGACACTCGATTATTCTGCGCAGGCAATTTTTAGGAATGCTGCTCTTCGCGTGCGATATTCCGATGAGCATACCTGTGCATCCGCGGACGAGCTGGTCAATGTGATCAGTAAAACGCAGGTGTCGGTCAACAGTCAGTCCCAGTGTTTTGACTGTCCTGCTTTAATGTATCGTGCTGCCGTCGCACGAAACAGTCACAGGTGGAATGCCTTGAAGTTGCTGTTTCGTACCGACAAGTATGAATTTCGTTTTCGCCGAGTTGATCTTCATCCGGTTGGTTGAGCACCACCGGATTATATCGGAAAGTGCTTCCTCTACGGTCCGAATCAAGTGTGATAGGTCTTTTTTCAGCTCATTTCTTTCAAGCATACGCCTAGGAAAATATATACACACACACAGACACACACGCACACCAAACAGCTTACCGAGCCGGAGAGCCGAGAGGACTGTAGGCCGTGATGAGAATATCATGTTGTCGACAGAACTGCATCAGCTGTTTCTGGTTGAGATACGGGTGACACTCCACCTAGCACACACACACACACACACACACACAGACATACACACACACACACACATACATACACACACACACACACATACACACAGTTGTCTAGTAATTGTTCAGCTTGCCAAGTAGTTGTGTGTGGCCATATGGAACGGTTTGAGTGCACAAGTAGTGAATGCCGAGAGTATTGGGAAAGTCAAAGAGATATTGGAAAAAGCTGACATATTGGCAAGGAGACAGGACAACTTGAGCTTAGCTTAATTACAATTATGTGACTACAAACACACACACACACACACACACACACACACACACACACACACACACACACACACACACACACACACACACACACATTCAGAGTTTCGGTTGCAGGGCGCACCTGGTTGACACACAGTGGCACAGAGCTGACATCAATGATCCGCTGCAGTTGTTGCTGGTTGAAGTTGGACACGCCCAGCGATCGCACGCTGCCCTGTCGCACCGCCTGCTCCAACTGTCGCCACGTGTCCACATAATCGACGTCCGAGGTGGCCGTGGTGCCGCTGCAAGTCCTCGGAACCAGCTCGCCGCCCTCCTGCGCCACAACACAGTCGCAGTCAACACCAACGAGCACCAGCCGACCGAGAAGACTTTTGAGGCCAACCACAACACTAGTCAAGTGCCACTTCAACGTGGAAATGATAGAAATACAATGCACATGCTCCTAAAATGGTTGTTTTACTCGATAAGAAAACAGTTTTAATCAGATGTTGATCGTAAAACAGCCGTTAACCAGCTTGCTGAGTGTGAGTGAAAAAACACTTGCAATCAAACCACATAGACGCCGCGAGTTCTATCTAAAAATGCCATTGAAAACAATAGCAAACTACAAAGCGTCCACGCCTTTTACTCTGACGAGTGGTAAAGTGAGAAAATCAGAAGTCGCTGATGAACAAGAAAAATGGAGTCGGCTGTAAGATAGCTGGATGAGAGTGGAGTCAGTGGCAGGAGATACCTGATAGCCGACCGGCCAGTGAATCAGGTAGAGATCCAGGTAGTCCAGGCCAAGACTGTCCAAACTCTCCTGCAGACTGGGCAACACGAGATGCGGCGAATGATACGTGTTCCACAACTGTTCACAAACAAGACAGCAATTGAAACTAAAACTAATTCTGAGAGAGAAAACCATATAATAAAGCACGTTTATCGATTTACACAGACTCAATCGCATAAATGCACGTGATTAATATTTTAACGATATCTGAAAAACTTCACCAAGAGATGATGCTCATGATGGTGACAAGAAACCAGACTTTCCGTTGTGCTGGAGGTTGACTACAACACCTTGCTGGTGATGAAGACATCTTCACGAGCGATCTTGCCCTCGGCGAACTGGCGCTTCAACGCTCGACCGATCTCCTTCTCGTTGCCGTAGATGAAAGCGCAGTCGATGTGGCGGCAGCCCAGCTCCAGCGCCGTCTCCACAGCTTGCTGTAGCACACCCGGATCGGCCTGCCACGAAACACGCACACGCCGAAAAGCATGGTATATACACTCATCAATGACTGTATTTCACATACAACACACAACACACTTGCAGCTAGAACGGAACACAAGCACGAAATTAAGTATGAGGAGTACGAAGGGAAAATACCGGACAATGTGTTGAACTAAACAGGAAAACAAAATAAGCATGTATTAAAAATGAAGTGCACACACACACACACACACAGAGAGAGACTAGCCTTCCATGTTCCCAGTCCAAGCAACGGCATATCGTAGCCAGACTTCAGTTTGGCCACAGGAAGCTCGGGAGCCATTTTGAGAAACACAAAACACAATTATCTGTAATCACAATCAACAAGCGCAACACGCAAATGTTTATAGCATCCGGGCAATCAAAGCTATCCCGAATCTCACAGTGTGAATTGATTCGTGAAAAGAGCCTCATTAGTCCACCATGAATTATTCCAAATCAAACTCATCCGGCAAAAAAGAGCTATTCTCTTTCTATTGCTCAAATAAGTGAAAATCACATTGGTGTAGGCTCCAATACCATGAATGTATGCTGCTTACTCCTAAATATTACGGAACATATCAGACAAGTACGAAGATAGCAGAGAGTGGAAATAGCGTGTAGGAATTTTGCCGTCTTGTGCAATTGCTTACAATATATTTAGAGTATTTCGATTATGCTGTGCCTCATCGATTTAGGTTACCTTAATAACTGTTTAATGACTTGACATATAGCTAACGAACACTTCACCCCAAGTTTAAAACCCAATACAGACAAATGTAACTATAAACAACGCGTTTTTATAAACATATGGGATATATTGACAACATATGCATTATACAAATACACTCGATTAGCCAAAAATGATCAAACAAATAATTGAACACAAAAAGAGAGCAGACATAGCCTGTAATAATTTAATCATAATTGTTTGAGTTAACGGCGATATGTTTTAAAACGTACTAAAAACGCAAACTAGGCCAAGAGAATGTCACACGTTTGCACTGTCTTATTTGTACTTAATGCGGCGTAGATGTCGTTCGGCATTAACAAAATCATCATATATATATGTTATATATCAGACCTCTTCCTCGCGCACAAAATATACATAACATACACATAATTGAATTTGAAGAATAATAATAACTAACGCTCAAAAGTGTGGTAGAAAATGACAGAAACACGACAAAGATATTTGAATATCAAACACTAATGGAATGGACTAAACAATGTGGTTACATCAGAAGAACTCTTAGTTTGGTTAAAAAATGAATTCATATGTTTCGGTGAAGCATTCATGCAGAGTAACACTTAAAAAACATTTTCTACATACAATTTTACACAAATTTTTAATATCATTTTGGAAAAATATTATAAGAAATTGTATCATCCTCGCCAATTGAATAGTCCCGGAAAAAAGCGATTAGAAGATTTCTCGATGACGGGAGATTGGTCGAAAATGTATTGGTGTTTATGATGAGCGGCATGGTGCTTGTGGTTTTGGTCGAAATCGGGAGGTCGTGGGAACCGAACGTCCACGTACCAGTGGTAGAGGTAGTCGATGAGCCAGTGGATGTGTCCCGGGTTGACCACGGCCCTCGCTGTGGTGGTTGTCAAGAAGTAAGTGGTGGCCTCTGGAGTGGTAGTCGTTGCAGGAATGACAGTGGTAGTCTTCTTGAGGTGATGTTTCTTGAAAAAATAGTCAAACCACTCAGCATTTTTGATGGGCGTCGATGGCGGGGTAGTTGGTTCAGCATAGTAGTTCACAAAGCTCTTGAACGTTTCCACCTCAATTGCTGGATCATCAAGCAGTTCGTTGAGCTCAGCTGGAATTCCGCCGCTTGAATTGATCCAGTGTTGGGGGACAGTTCTTACTCGACTCATCGCCTCACTGGAGTTGCCCCGCGACCGAACTGACATCGGCAACGACTTGTATCGGGCAATTTTCGCCAGTGAAGTCGGCATCGCAAACTGTTGGCTAAACAGCGACATCAAACCGACACACACAACGCAGCCAAGTGCCACACTGTGCATAATTGAACAAGAAAGGACAGAGCTGTCAGCATGCACATGCAAACCGGTAGTCTACTACTCAGCGGCAAGAGAGTCATGGAAATCGCATGGCTGACGAAAACCGCCCGAGGCCTGCAACTGTCAGAGTGCAGTGAAAAGAAGTGATGGCGCAAAAGAAAGGCGCCTTTGTCACGAGATATATCAATTAGTCGTCACGCTTGAGCGGTCAAAACGCAGTGAAATTGCACGCCTGTGCTTCGGAAAAGCCCTTGCTGATTTGTCTGACTATATTTACAAGATTGTCGGATTTTTTTCCTGGATGAAAACTTGAACAGCACATGCAGCTTTAATTCACGAATTTCAACTGGACTTTGTTGAATATTTCTGCCTCAACTTTTGGCATTCGCTTCAACACAAAAGAACACAAATTCAGACACACACACACACACACACACACACACACACACACACACACACACACACACACACACACACACACACACACACACACGAATACTCACACAGACAACCACAAACAGCAGCGAAAGAGTCGAACGAATTTAAAGCTAAAGTAGTTACATTGTTGGCCGATAGATGGCAATGCAAAAGCGTGTTCAATACCATCGCTGGTCAAGCTATTTCGACTGGCTCACGTACAAGTGTTATTTATGTGATTGTGTTTATTAGCGTTGCAGCAACTGTGAGTTTATCATATGTGTATAAGCATTTATATATGTAAATTTATATACGTAATTTTGTATGCGTGTATGCACTTGTGTGTGCATGTGGTTGATGAACAGTTTACTAGTGATATACTGACATAGAGCGAGGCTTACGTGAAATGCAATTAAGCCACATTCACATTTAGCTATGGAGAATAAAATATCAAGTCAGCATCCTTATATATGCGTATAATTATGTGCTACTCGACCTACTCGGCTAAGATCACAGTGTGCAGTTTCGTGTGTGATAATTGTCATATTCCAGATAGTAAACATTTGCATTTGTTGAAACTGCACACAGTTGGCAATTTCACACAGCAGAATAAGAACCTTTTTATACGGCTACACGCCGGCAATATGATTGCCTGCTGCCAAAGCTAAAATATATAGTTCAGTCTGGTCAGCCAACATGTTTAGTAGCAGATTCAGAGTTCAATTGGGGGGTGGGCTGAATGATTTGGGGGGGCTGAAATTTATTCTCAATGATATATACACACATTTAGAAACGCATTATGCGCGAATATGCTTTGCGATAATGCTTATATCAACAAACTCTACAAAAAATATTTTTTGCCTGACCACTTTTAGTGAACCTTTTAGTTATGAGGAGTTTGGGGAAACATTTTGGGGACGGGCTTCAGCCGCCTGATCTCTCCTCCGAATCCGCCATTGAACATATTTGTAATGATCATAACACCATTCCTCTATGTATCGTACACGTATGTATCGTACACAATATCATGGGAAAAATTGATGTTTCACTTTCAAGTCTAGCTCACCAGCTCATTTGCTTGCAGGGACCGTGTGTATGTGTGTGTATGCGTGTATTTGTGCGTGTGTGTGTATTTGTGTGTGTGTGTGTGTGTGTTTGTATCTGTATGTGTGTGTATTTGTGTGTATGTGTGTTTGTGTGTGTATGTGTGTGTATTTGTGTGTGTGTGTGTTTGTGTGTGTTTGTGTGTGTGTGTGTGCGTGCTGCTATTTAAGGTGCTTTTCCCCGGTCTAGGCTAGATGTGTAAGGATTCAAGAACATTAAAATGAGCAAATTTATAACGCTGAAATTCATTAGAGCAAGACATTTCTATATTTTTTATAGATTTTAGATTAGGTTAGGTTTAGCGTTCTAATGTAATGTGCTGCCTTTGTAGGAGGCGAGGGACTGGAAGAAATTGGTTAAATCAAATGTTGTCAATCTAATGTTCTTGAATCCTTACACATTTACCGTCAACCCTTTTCTCGTAATCATTGTGTGTTGTGACAGTCAGACAGTCAGTGACTGGTGATGGGCAATACTGACAGTGTTGTTGCCAGTGGAGTGAAGAAGCAGGCCAGTCCGGCAGCCACCACAGGAGTCTACCAGTTCATCAATGTCAAAGGTGCGTGCTATCAACAATGCACGTGCCAGTTGAGTGACGTGAAACAGGTAGACGTGAGACAGACAGACGTGAAACAGACAGACGTGAGACAGACAGACGTGAAACAGACAGACGTGAAATAGACAGACTTGAGACAGACAGACGTGAAACAGACATACGTGAGGCAGACAGACGTGAGACAGGAAGACGTGAGACAGGCAGACGTGAGACAGACAGACGTGGAACAGACAGACGTGAAATAGACAGACTTGAGACAGACAGACGTGAAACAGACATACGTGAGGCAGACAGACGTGAGACAGACAGACGTGAGACAGGAAGACGTGAGACAGGTAGACGTGAGACAGACAGACGTGAAACAGACAGACGTGAGACAGACAGACGGGAGACAGGAAGACGTGAGACAAGAAGACGTGAGGCAGACAGACGTGAGACAGGAAGACGTGAGACAGGTCGACATTAGGAAGGAAGACGTTAGGCAGGAAGACGAGAGACGCAATAATTATGATTTGTACTGATTTGTTTCAACAGCTTAATCAAATATGGCTACTCAAAAATCAGCCAGTGGAACCTGATATTAGCGATAAACTACGCCAGATAACTTGTAGTTGTGAATGTATAAGAGAACTGCAGTGCAGAAATAAATTAGGACATCACTATATAGTTGGATAAATTAATTTCATTGTGTTGAAAAAATAAGATTGAAAACACACAAGCAAATCTAAAATTTATATGCGCAAACTATTAGAGATCATTTTCACCTCATATGCGCGCTTAATATTGCTTGTGTGTGCGTGTGTGTGTGTGTGAGTATGTGGGTATGTGCATGCTTTATGAATCAAGGCAAAGGCGAGCTGGTAGATCTGATGAAGGAGGCTGCCAAGACAAAAGACTACTCGCAAGTGGAGAAATGTATCAGTGAGCGTGTTGTGGAGCAATTGTACAATGGCGGTCAGGGAAGATTGGTACCTATAGACTACCTGATTATGCTGCGCAACAGAGATCGGCCCAAACACAAGATGGTCACAACTCATTCATTGCATTTTCATTCAATACTCAGCCAATAACGACACTTCTCAGTGGGCTATTTGCCAAGGCGACTTGAATGAACCATACAGATAAGCCAGGACTCATTGAAAACCGGATTTTCTTGAAGAATAACTTGGACTTATCTAGATAATCTTAGAATAAAGCTAAATAAACTCTAAGATGAAGCGGTTACAGATGTGGAATTATAGAGAATTTTGTACGTTTCGCCACTTATTGCACACAATCCTCGCTTACTGACACCATTCTGATCAACAGCTAGAAGAAAATCGCAAAGTCATGGATGAAAACGGAGACTTTCCACCTCTGGTCCTTCCTCCGGAAGACTCGACGCTGGACAAGAAAAATTACGGTGAGTCAGCATGGTATTTGAGCAAGCAATCAACAAGGATCAACAAGAAGTGAACTGATTGGACAAAGGTCACCTTGTCACGACTCAAAATTGTCCGCATGTTTTCACACAGATGACTTATCTTCTAATATTGCAGCCTCAAAAGAACGTGCTTTTGTGGAGAATAATGACAGAGAGCTGTGATTATCGCATAACATAGCCAGAATCAAGATGAAATGATCTTGTTGAACATCTGGTACCACAGACCGTCAGGATCTCTTTGTGCCCGGTCACACATTGTAAATTGTAAGTATACTTCCACACACAAGCATACAATATGGACACATTAACACGTAACAACACACATGGAAAAAGTCCGACAAGCCCAAGCTTTACGTCTGTCAAATTTGTTAAAATAAAGCACGTGGTATTACGAGTACAATTCACACACATGTGTTAATTCACAATAACAATAGGACAATGTACAGATACATCATAAGAAAACAATTAAACAGACTCAAATAATTAGCTCATCTGGAAGTAATTGCTAGCAAGTGAATTGAACATCAAATATGTGTTTTTTCAATTTCATTTTGAATATATTTATTGTAGCATTATATATGTTGGCTTTAATTTTGTGACGAAGCGAATTCCATATGTGCGGCCCTGTGCAGAATATTGTTTGTATATTGTATATTGTATATATTGTATATTGTATATATTGTATATTGTATATATATTGTTTGTATATTGTTTGTATTTGAATATTGTTTGTATTGTTAAGGTGGTTTTCAGAACTGTGTGCGACCAGATACATATAATGACGATGATGTGCAAACAATAGTTGTTGATGTCTTTTGCTGCCAATTTTTTATACAAATATAAACTTAGTATATATATATGTGTGTGTGTGTGTGTTTGTGTGTGTGTGTGTGTGTATGTGTGTGTGTGTGTGTGTGTGTGTGTGTGTATGGACGTATTTGTGAGGGTGACAGACAAGAGCAAGTACCGTTTCTGCTGTTACAACCTCGAGTACATGGGTGCTGTACAGGAGGGCATTCTGCTGCTCAGTCTTCTCAACTCGACTTCCATTCACAGTGAGTTGGCTCACCGTCTGCTCGCCCGCTTCCCTCTGCTCATCAACGATGTCTACCTCTCTGAGGAGTACTACGGCGAGAGCGCCCTGCATATCGCCATCGTCAATGAGGACCCGGCCATGGTCAAGCTCTTGCTGGACTACGGCATTGACGTGCATCAGCGCTGCTTCGGCAACTTCATGAGTCCCGAAGACCAGAAGAGTTCTCGCTATGATGTGCTCGGTGATGAGGTCGTGCAAACCGGAGTAAACACCAACTACGAAGGGTCAGCAGAGCTTTCACGCAATCACTCGCTGATTTCACTTCGACACCATTGACAAAGCATGTTTGATCTACTATGCATGTGTAGTATAGACCAGATCAGAGCCGTTAATCGCAGCCAGTCATTAAGCAATACTTAATAATTATTTCCATCACTTGAAATTCTTTCATCACATATATTCATATATATTGTTTTATTGTCATTTATTGAATCACATATTTATTTATTGCCTATTTTTGTTGTTTATTGAGCAGTGTGGACGGAGTGACATTATGCAGTGTTATCGGATGAATTGTTTATTGTTATTTATTTATTATTTTATTTTCGAACTCTCTTTCTTTCTATAATTTCTTACTTTTCGAACTATCTTTCTCTCTACATATTTTGGGTGCTTCCGGTACATGGGGTCAGCGCAGGGTGGTAATAGTGCTTGCACTCTTCCCATGCTACTGGATTTACCTGTAATTAATAATAATAATAATAATAAATATGTAAACAACTGCCACCATTTTCTGGTCAATCAACTAGCAACAATCAACAATCAAAGCAGAATCAACTAGCTTTTTACTTCGTCCTTGATGCCTAATAGCCTCTTCTTTAATTGTATTTAATTCTGCTGTTTCTTACATTTTCACGACCATTTATTGCTGCATACATTGTACCATTTTGGTCTCGGCCTTTTGTTTTTCATTTCTGTTTATATTAGTTTTTTGGACTCCTTGTTCTATTCCTTATTCTTTATTCGCACCACTGGTGCACTCAATGCTTGATAAATCAAATATACATTGATGTTGTTGCTACACCACAGACATATGACGAAACATAAATGAAACGCACACGAGTCGAGACTAAACATACACATTTGAGACACACACACACACACACACACACACACACACACACACACACATACGCACAGTCACATCATATTGACACAAGCTCGTCAATGGGTCGCTCTAAATGTTGTATTCGTGTTCGGCAACATAACAGCAACAACAACGACGATGTTGCTCTCATGCAACAGTTAATTGCACTGACCTGCTCATCACACACACACACACACACACACAAACACACACACAGACACACACACACACACACACACACACACATACACACACACACACATACACACAGCAAGTGCTCAAGTACACTCGCTTACTGACACATCAATGCGCATGCAATTAGCCGTATCAAGTGCAGCATAATTGCTGCCAGAACATGTTCCCGCCTCGTAGGCATTTACGGCTACGAATGTGTGCTTGTGTCTGTGTGTGTGTGTGTGTGTGTGTTAAAGGTACATATACTGGGGAGAATATCCACTATCATTTGCCGCATGTCTTGGACAAGAGGAATGTTTTCGTCTCATCTTATCCAGGGTACTGTGAATCTGCTGCTTTTAGACTGCGACTCACGTTTGCCTATCTTCATAATTGTCTTGAACTTGTGTAATTGGCTCGATCACGGTTCATTTGATTGGTGTGTGTGTGTGTGTGTGTGTGTGTGTGTGTGTGTGTTTGTACCAACGATAATGCGCAGAATGATTTTGCAAGTACAGACACACACTCACAAACACACGAATTATGAAATAGACTTGTCAAGCGAGATATTGCTGACGGCTGCAACTGTGTAAATACAATAATTTACACTCACACAAACAGGCAAATATACTGATATATCAATGACCATTTATCAGGCTATAAATAAATAAATTTCGGCACAAAAATCCTGCATTGCCTTCATTGATAAAGACACCCTCAGAAAATTCCCGTCGGATTTGATAGAAACTCAAACGCTGCAGCTGAATTTTGTTCACGTGATTTTAATGATGACTGAACTACTGTCGCAGGGAGCTAATCCAGATCTGCAGGACACCAACGGAAACAATACCATTCATATGATGGTGATTTTCAACAACATCGTAAGTATGCTTCCTTAATCTACAATTTGATACAAAGCAGAGTTTTACAACCACAAGACTCAATCAATCTGGCGAAATGGCATGTAACTGTTGATAAAAACTGGTCAAATTAATGTTGCAATATTTTAGACGTCGGAAATTATTTTTGGAAACAATAATTCACTCTATAAAAAATTTTCATTTCATTTTCAGATAATTAATCCCTGAAAATGTTTTTTGAAATGATTTGTTAATTCTCAATTTGACACCAATATGCAATGATTTCAAGCATCTAACTCTTTTCAGGATATGTTCAACGTGGTTTATGAATGTGGTGGAAGTTTGAATTTCGTCAATCGCCAGGGCTTGTTGCCTCTGACCCTCGCTGCAAAACTGGCCAAAAAAGATATTTTCTCGCATATTCTGCAAGTAACTCGCGAAATATACTGGCAAATAGGTGATAAAATGAACTTATATTGCTTCAGATGATCTTATATTTGTTCTTCTGATAATCTTGATTCTACATGAGCTCTGGTTTATCTTCCTTCTTGCCTGTGTTGATGTTCTCGCAGGGTGGCTAGCCACCTTCCTTACTGTACCACAGTGGGAGAGCTAACTTAGTTCCATTACCGGTCCGTTGCCAACAATTATACCAGTGCTTCTTAACATGTTTCAGTGTTCGCACCCTTTCAAAATCAGCATTCAGTTCCCGCACCCCCTGGAATCTTAAGTACTATATAAAATATATAAATACAAACTACATAATATTAAACATTCTATCCAATATCGTTTAATACAGCTTAAAGTTACTTTATTTTTCTTCAGGTATTTTCCGGGAAAAATTATAATGCATAGGTAAAACATGTATTTTCTTGAATTTTTCACAAAAGTCCTTGCAGCTCGTGGGAACCAGTCTCGCGACCCCCTAGGAATGTGGCACCCCCGGTTAAGAACCACTGAATTACACCATGACGATGGCTGTAGGGAAAATCAGAGGTTGAACCGAGCCGGCATTGACGGGTGACGAACTGCAGTGCAACAGAACTTATCTAGTGACGAATCAAACTGAACTTAATCATGTTCACGCATTATTATGCTGGCTCACCAGGTAACATCACCTGCTGTGCCTATCCGCTGCCAGGCCTCGACTCATTTGACACCAGTACAGGACAAGTGGACGACAAGTCAACTCTCAACCTCATTGTGTTCGGGGTCAGTTTTCATATATATAATATATAAATTTACGCATTTGAACACAACAGTGGAAAGGCTAATGTTCGCGTGAATTTATGCATGGGCAAAGCCCCGGTTGGCACACCGCAGGTCCGGCCGCACGGGTTTTGCTGTCACCGCCAGCACAGAAACTGCACGGCTGCGCGCACACAAAACCCGCATTGCGACAATTGGGCTATCCCTTTCAGAAACGAACCCAAACGTTTCACCTCGCCAGGGAATCGAACCCTGGACCTCTCGTGCACAGAGCGTGCGTCTTAGCCACTCGGCTAGGAGGCGGACCTTTCATGCCAGACCTCTGACATTCCCACTGGTATTCCAATAGATGTTCCGGCTGTAAACGACATCATCCCCAATACATTCATATTGTCCTATTGGGTCACATTCATGATGAGGTTTATAATTTGGTCCTTCTCTTTATTATAACGGCCAAAAATGTAGCTTTACGAAATGATCATCAAATACGCAAATTTACCTGGTAAAGGCGCCTGGTCTTAACATATGGATTTTCAAGACATTCCAACGCTTTTTCATCACTTTCATTTAGCACAAACATGGGTTAGAAAATAAAAAGTAGTCGCAAGTAATCGAGGAGAATTTGATCCGTAATATTCCTGATGACTTTTAGACAGTTTTGATGTGATTTTGATCACTAACATACGCTAAAACGTTCTATGTATGAAAATGATTGATATTCAATTATTTAACTTATAGAGTGCAAATTATTTTATCGTAATATAAAAGTACTAAATATCAGAATTTTATTTTAAATGTTTTTACAAAGTAAGCCTTTTCTTGTTCATAATGCATCGAATAACTCCTGGGTTTCAGGAGAAGCTACACCACTTGGATATGCTGGACGGTGTGGTGGTGGATCTTCTCAACGCCAAATGGGATGCTTATGTGAGAAAAAAGTGAGTTTAGCCACACAGATTTCTTGATTTTGTCGATTGAACTTAATACAGGTAAAATCACGTGCAATTTTGTCATATATAGTCTTCAATTGATGCGTGTTGTTGATATAACAATTTGACAATAATTTTTGTGAATATCATATACAATGTATGCATTGACAACATATGAATTGTAAAAGTAAACCCCCTTCTTCTCTGCGCTTTCCTGTATCCCGTAGTGTCGAATATAAGACGTCAACGGAACGGAATTCAGCAGTGTCATGTCGATGTATGTTACTGTGTAAGATATTTCTTTTGCTGTTTTATACTCGTTTTTCTCTTTTTTATCACGTGTATTATTTTTGCTGGCTCATTTATTTTCCATCTATGAGCTAATACTCCTTTATATTGTTCGCAACCAGTTTTGCTCTTTTACGCGCCTCTGCTCAACTTGGCGCTATATCAAATACATGTTTTTTTTTTGTTTTTTTCTTGTTGGTGATGCAGGTTCAAGCGCATGATGATCTTCTTCACTTTGTATTTCATCCTGAATGCCTGCTGCTTTCTGCTGCGACCGTCGGTGTGTACATTATCCGAGACACCAGATTACAGCGAGATCACCAATGAATGGCAGCCTGTTATCTCCTTTGATTCTCCTCTTCCTGGATTATCTCCTGGTTACATATCAACCAGTACTTTAGCTATGTTCGCCACATTGGAGGGCGATACAAGACCAAACAGCTCGCTTGAGGGTACGTTTACTACATCAGATGAAGGAAACGGTGGCATATCTCTTGAAACCCCGTTGTCCTCTACCAAGAACCCGACTGAAATGAGCTCCACACTGAACCAGGATAACATGCAACCAGTATCAGCATCAAGTTCCACCGTTCAATCAGACCTCGGCGAAAATGATGTTGCCGCTGGAGCTGTCACAGCCTCCCTGAACACTTCCACAATTTCAACGCCGGCTACACCAGCACAGCAGCCAGTAATCAGGAAACAAACGCAGGACAAGGAGAGATGTACTTGTTACCTGTGGCGTTACAACAGTGTGTGGGACTTGGTGCGCTGGTGTCTGGAGTTGGCTACCTTGGCTGCAACGCTGATATATGTAATGCAGGCCGTCAAGGAGACCCGCTTCCTAGGAGTACGAATGTTTTTCGAAACGGTGGTCAGTACTTTGATTTCAAATACAAATTTTGCCAGATATCTTTCGGTTAAACTGTGATTTTACATGGAACGCTATTCTTACAGCCTGACATAACATCATTTATATGTAGATTTATTTCTAGATATACAAGATATGCCTTACGACATTTCTATTGTATAAAATCAAACCTAAAAAAAATATATATATTTTTTCACAACGTATGCGCTGGATTTAATTAGTAAAAATGTTGCTTACAACATATGTTCAACCAGTGGAGTTCGCAGACAACACAATCTACCAATATTTCTCAACTTTATGTCGCTTCTATTTGAGTGTCATTGCTGAGAGCGAAATGTGGTCCAATCTCATACAGTAGTATTATTCACATAACAAAATTCTCCAATGAAACGTTGATCTACCTGTTGTGAGTGGCCATGCAATAAACCACACTTGAACGAAATGAGGACATTGCGCCTCAGGTACGTTCAGTACCGCTTCACTCCCGACACTTTCTCTTTCCTAACTAACTTAGCCTAACTAACCCAACCTAACATAACCTTACATAACCTAGGAGACTAACTTTACCTAACCTTACCTAACCTTACCTAACCTTACCTAATCTTACCTAGCCTAACCTTCCTTGCATAGGAAGAGAAAGAGAGTGGGAAAGAAGCGGGACCACACGCACCCGGCGTGGAACAGCATGGTTCCTCACTTGAATGGCGTGCTGTCTATGATCCGGTCAGGTTCTGGTTCCATCTCGCGTGGTATTTCTGCTGTCGTGCCTGGTCAAACTGCTGATGGTTGTCGCCAGACTTGCCTGTCTTCAGCAAATGGAGGATGTCTTGGCCGTGCTGGCCATGCTAGGGACCGCACCCTACTACTTGTTCTTTTGTCGAGGCTACAAGACCGTGGGCCCATTTGTGACCATGGTCTACAAGATGATTGTCGGTGATCTGCTCCGTTTTGTCACCATCTACATGGTGTTTGTTATGGGCTTCTCGCAGGGTACGTCTGCGCATTCGCTTCTAATAATCTGCTCGCGACAAAACTAAATTCAAGCCTGTTCTAGCGCGCATATGATTGTATTGGTATTGATAGAGTGCATTGATACATGCAGCTTGTGTGAGTTAGTAATAATTTCATAGTGGATCAATCATTTTGTGGCTCAATTATACATCTTATGGCACGTCCGACTCTATTTGTGATATTTGATTGTGCTTTGGTAAATCAGCCACACTGAATCCTGATATTTCTGAGTTAGATCTTCTGTATTGGTCAAAATTGTCGCACAGATCAATTCACTGTTTTTTCTATATCAAATTTTATAAGTTGAATATGTTTGAAATTCAAATTGGCACGTATGTATCAATTTCAAGTTTTGAACAAAACCTATCGGTGAAAATATTGCTTATGATAACAATCCTAACTTCTAAACAAGCTCAAGGCGGAACCAAATAAAACAAATTTAAAGCCACTTTCGTAGACAAACGTACAATAATTTCGTAGTTGTGGTTTCATTTAATTAGTATGAAATAAAGTGAGTATATTTCTTGAATTTCAGCCTATTTCTGCATATATCGATCATACTCAAATCCGTCCGGAGCTGCGAATCCCATGCAGACGCCAACACAGAGCATCCTGCTGATGTTTGTCGCTTCGTTATCCAACTTTGGAGACCTGTTCAACAACCTCAAGTATACAAAGCACGCACTGGTAGGGCAGGTGAGTCAACCTCATTGCTAAATGACACTCCAGCAGTTAGGATGATCGATAAATTCCAATGACGTTCAATTACAGCGTTTAGTTGCAATGAAAGCTATTTTTATCACCTTCGTCTCGTTTGCCTTCTCGTATTACAGCACAACAAGTCTGCTTTCCATGTAGAACCCCAGTTTCTTTTAAATATCAACATTAATGCATACAATTACGGTTAAAATCGTGAGCAAAAAGCATATATTTGTTTGGTGTTTGTGCATTACAATAGCAAATTAGTCGCACATTATTTAATGTCAAACGAATGCTCCAATTTGAACGTGGCAATCATGTTTGTCTACTTCTTATAGCATTACATTTGCCAGTCAACTAAAGATGATCGACCGATAATAGTTTATATCTCAAGCAGTCTCAAGCCAAAACGAAGAGATGAAATATTCTAATGAGATTGAAATGACACGTCGATCGCTTCTATACGATAAAACACAAACGTAATACTAATATAACACAATTATTATTCCTAATATTAATTACAGGCAAATCCAGTAGCATGAGAAAAGTGCAAGCACTATCACCACCCTGCGGTAGCCCCATGTACCAGAAGTGCCCAAAAGTTATAGGTAGTTTGAGAAAAACGAGCTTATTCAGTATATGGATAGTGTAATTTAATTTAAGCATTTTTTGATGTCATATTTTCCCTGATTTCTGTGAGTTTGCAGGTTCTTTTTCTGATGTACATGATAATTGCTGCCATTCTGCTTATCAATATGCTAATTGCCATGATGGGAAACACGTATCAGAAGATTGCTGAGCTGAAAAACGAATGGATGAGACAGGTGAATGAGGCATAAATATACATTGGCATTATTATTATATACTTCCTGCACATTCTTGTTTCAATCCACGCCATTTTTTACCAGCAAGACAGTAATTTATTGCCAAAACATGGTAAAATCTGAGAAAAACTATATAGTATAA
>OU696581.1:156944-264444 GCA_916048095.2 Sacculina carcini | reverse complement strand
GTGTGTGCGCGTGCGTGTCCCTGATCTGCGAATGTGACACATGAGCGTCGTGTCTTGACCAACCTCCAACTGTATTACTCAACTCCGCTCACGTACAACATAAAATAAAGTAATTATGATTGCTTGTGTGTATGTGTTTGAGGGGGTGTGAAAACGAAGGTGTTAGGTTTGCGAGTACAATAGCGTACAAGGGAACCAGCTTCTAAATCGACGCCTGGATTTCAGCCATATAAAAGCAGACACAATTACTCAACGCGACATCCGTTGATTTCTCATTTAAAGTTTTGAGTGTCAAGTCTTCTCGCCTGGGTTGTATTTGCTGAGCAATTTTGGTTAGTTATATAAAATTATAGAACTACAAACCTCCTACTGGTACTTTTTTCTACTCGGTGAAAATTTCACTGGGTAGTTGAGTAGTAGCTGAGGCACACTTCAGGGGCATAATTTCAGCATGCGGATAACATAAGAACATAACAAATACACATGTGAATCATCTACAGTGGAGGACCTCGCCATTAACTCAGCCATGATTGACTGTCTTGCGGATACAAGGACGTAGTTGAGACATGTTTACTACTCTCAAGACAACCACTTGCTTGTAGTGCAATCATGTCACAAATCATTGCCCACACTCATTCATACACACATACACACACCACTGACACACACACACACCACTGACATACACACACACACGCACACATACACATACACACACACACACCACTGACATACACACACACCACTGACATACACACACACGCACACATACACATACACACACCACTGACATACACACACCACTGACATACACACACACGCACACACACACACATACACACACCACTGACACACACACATACACACACGCGTGCGAGTGTGCACACAAGCCTGCGTGTAGGCATGTATTCATCTTGCGTGTGATCTCTATTTGATTGTTGTCGACTATATAAATACATCAGAATGAATGTGGCGCTAGCTAGCAAATAGTAGTAGTCTTGCTTATTGTTTAAGTATCAGTCCGAAAAGAAGCGTGAGCTTGTCGGACTATTGTCACATGTGCTTTTATCTCGTATATACTATTGACTGAACTGCTTGTATGAGTGACCAATAAACTTACTAAACTTACTTACTTACACACACACCACTGACATACACACACACACACACACCACTGACATACACACACACACACACACACACACACACACATACACAAACACATACACACATACACACACACACACACACACATACACACACCGCCTTCCGCTCTATTGCTCGCCCAGTTGTGGAATCTGCAATCTCTGCAATATATTGCAAGCACAGTACGCAGAAACAGTGGACTACTGCAGTGTGCCGTTGAAAACATTGTTGCAAGTGTTTTTACATGCAACTAAAGCAATATACAGATTGCAAACAACTCAACGATCAAGGAATGTTGGAAAATGATCGTTGCGTGCAATAAATTTTTTATTCCATTATATTTAAATAAAAGGACGCATTTTTACTTTTTAGACTATTGTACGCGTTGAATATGTTGACTTTCAATGACTTTTATGCATAATGTTAATTATCAGCCACCTGGAATTATCTGAAAATGCAAATTTCGGTCTCGGAATAATTATGATTTTTAACTGGCGTTTAATTGTACTTACATTCTATCTGATGGTGTATTAATTAGTTTGTAGATTATTCGGCTGGGAGACCAAAAGCAATTTAGTCCGAGAAATGCACGACGATTAAAAACACCGCTGATGTGAAATTTCGGCGATTGATTTTCAAGCTTGACCAGTTCACGGCTGCTATTAAATTAAACGCAAACAAAATAATATCAAGGTGTTGTTGGTTGTCATTTACCGCTTGACTGTGTGTGATAATATACGAGTGAAAACTATGTGATCATTTAGCATTAATATTATTGTTAAAATCATTCATATTTTTGTTTTCAATTTTTCACCATTCAAAGTCCATTCATCGGCTTGGTAATGAGCTTTTAAAAATATGACTCGTAACACGGAAATTGACAATACTGGTATGGAAATATGGCACGTATTTGACTCAATTGACATGTATGAATAGTGCAAAACCTAAGTCTCACATAATTTACGCACGCGCAGTAATATGTACACACATACACGCACACACACACGCATATATGGGTGGTGTGTGTATGTGCGTGTGTATCAGTGTTGAACCAACGTTGGACGAGTCTTGGACGTCCAACTGGTTTTGTGTGTGTCGGTGTGTGTGAGTGTGTGTGTGTCGGTGTGTGTGAGTGTGTGTGTGTCGGTGTGTGTGAGTGTGTGTGACATTCCCAGTGGGGAGTGGATGACAGGCCTCACACTCATGTGACCCAAGATCACAGCCTGAGGCAATCTGTGGTTGTGTGCTGTTGCAAATGATGTTATGAGCGATGTTGATACTGGAAATGTGTCGTTATTCGCGTTGATTGGTGCAATGACACAACAGTGGAGTTACTCACATTTTGTCCATGAAATTTTCATTCAAGGTGAGCAGAATTTCTTGCCGCTCTTTCAATTCATTACTAGTTCTTTTGAACATATTATTTTCGGGCTGATTTTTAATTGTTTGCTGAATGCAAAATTGCATACAGGAAATTGACAATCTTGGGACACTTGCCTTTATTTTTGAACGAGAAATATATTAATCAAACGACGATAATATGTTAATTGGGGAGATAAATATTCAACACGTAGCAGCTGTTAGACGGGTAATATTGTGAGTTTATCAGTACCAGATGACACATTGTGTGCAAACAACTACCTCAATTCAATTCAATTCAATGTATTGAGCCTCCAACAGGCTATATATATATATATATATATATATACATAAACATATACATAAACATAACTCGTACACACACGCATACACATATATATATATGCATATATATATACACACACATACACATATATACATTTAAAAACAAACACATACAAGCCATCAAATTGCACATGAACCTACAAGCAATTCAGCATATACAGCAGCATTCAAATAGTTCAATACATGCAATATGTTTAATTCAACTGTGAAAGAAGGTGAGAATGTAGCTGTTTCGAGAAGGATTTAAGCGAGGGAGAGGACAGTAGGTGAGATGAGAGACTATTGTATATGCGAGGAGCAGCGTGTTGGAAGGAGCGTGTAAACCAAGAAGATTAACAGTGACAACGAGGTTCAAGAAGGATTTTAGTTTGTCTTGTATCACGTGGACACGGATGTGGAGAAAGAAGTTCAAGTAAATACTGTGGAGAGTCAGGAGAGTGCAAGAGTTTATAGGTGAGTGTGCAGATTTTGTGTTGAACGCGATAAGGAATAGGAAGAATACCAAGATCATGTAGATGGGATGATGTGGAGGAAGGCGAAGAATGAAGCGGCAGGCTTGATTAAGGGTACATTGTAAAATGTTGAGTGACTTCTGTGGAAGATGAAAAAACAGTGAATTACAGTAGTCAATACGAGGAATGATGAGAGCAGATACCAGAGATTGTGCAATTGATGAATCAATGTAGGGACGGATGAGGTAGAGGTTTCGAAGGATTAGACGGCAGGTGCCAGCTGTAGAAGTAAAATGTTTTTGAAATGATAAATGAGGATCTAGTAAGACACCGAGGTCACGTACTGATGAGGAAAGAGGAAAGTCAGATAGAGAAGGATGGATCTTAGGCGGGTGAAATACGATGTATTGAGTTTTTGAGGAATTTATTATGAGCGAACGAGAAGAAGCCCACGTTGAGAAATTATTGATGATATGAGTAATAGAGTTTTGCTCAGACAGTGGAAGAAAGAACTGAACGTCATCAGCGTGTATGTGAAGAGGAATAGACAAATTTCGTAGTATTGGACATAGAGATGTCATGTAAACGTTGAAAGGGATAGGACCAAGTGATGAGCCCTGGGGGACACCTGATGAAAAAGGAAAATTTTGAGACAGACAGCAATCAAATATCACTGAGTAGGAGCGATTAGTGAGATAGGAAGTGAGAAGAGAAAGAGCAGAGTGAGAGATTCCTATGGAGAAGAGATATTGAATATGAATTTTGTGACCAACAAGGTCAAATGCGGATGACATATCAAGGAGACTGATGACTACGGGAGATTTTTGAGAAAAATTAAAAAGTAAATCGTGATGAAGGCGGACAAGAGCAGTTTCAGTGGAACGATAAGGAGCAAACCCTGATTGTAGATCATCAAGAAGACGGTTATTGTAATGGTAAGATGCTAGTTGATGATAAATGGCGGACTCAAGAATTTTGGATGAAAATGGAAGAAGGGAACTGGTCGGTATCTTTTTAGAATGTTTTGGTCAAGGGAAGGTTTTTTGAGAATAGGAATGAGAATTGCTTTTTTACTGGTAAGAAAAGTCCCATGAAGGAAGGAGGCATTTATAAGGTGCGTCAGAATAGGAGCCAGAAGGTGGAGAGAGGAAGATACCATGGAAAAATTAATCGGATTTGAAGGGCAAAATGATTTTTTGGTGTTAGTGATGAGACGTATTGTGGTGGATATTGGTATATGGCTAAAAGCAGTAAATGAACCAGATACGGGGCAGGGAAAAGGACGCGAAATAAGAAATTGTCAGAAGTGGGATTCGAACCCACGCCTGGAGAACCAGACTGCGACCTGAACGCAGCGCCTTAGACCGCTCGGCCATCCTGACTGCACAGTTTCAACCCATCCACGCGACAACAACAGAAACAAAGGATTCTGAAGGAATCCTGAAGGATTCTGGGTTGGTGCCTCTGCACAACGTTTTTTATTTCATTTTACCCGAATAAAAAAGTGTCACCTGCACAAAAAGCAAGCACTCAGGACTAACATGACTAACATGACATGGCTAACATGACATGACTAACATGACATGACTAACATGACATGACTAACATGACATGACTAACATGACATGACTAACATTGACATGACTAACATGACATGACTAACATGAAATGACTAACATGACATGACTAACATGACATGACTAGCATGATCTGTATAACATGACATGACTAACATGACTAGCATGACATGACTAACATGATCTGTATAACATGACATGACTAACATGACATGACTAACATGACATGACTAACATGACATGACTAACATGATCTGTATAACATGACATGACTAACATGACATGACTAACATGACATGACTAACATGACATGGCTAACATGACCTGTATAACATGACATGACTAACATGACATGACTAACATGACATGACTAACATGACATGGCTAACATGACATGACTAACATGACATTACTAAAATGACATGACTAACATGACATGACTAACATGATCTGTATAACATGACATGACTAACATGACATGACTAACATGACATGACTAACATGACATGACTAACATGGCATGACTATCATGACATGACTAACATGACATGACTAACATGACATGACTAACATGACATGACTAACATGATATGACTAACATTACATGACTAACATGGCATGACTAACATGACATGACTATCATGACATGACTAACATGACATGACTAACATGATATGACTAACATGATATGACTAACATAACATGACTAACATGGCATGACTAACATGACATGACTATCATGACATGACTAACATGACATGACTAACATGACATGACTAACATGGGGTAACTGACTAACTGAAACACTGAACATGAGCTTGGTGGTGATCATACTGACTTTGCCTAAAATTCACCTGACAGTCAGAAAATCGAGCCCAGATTACACTGTGTTAATTATCGAGATTATTGCGTGTTGGTGATTTCTGGTTGACAGGTCAATGCTCGTCATTTTGATCACAGTGTGTGGCTGTGTGTGTGCACTTGGACCAGTGAGTCATTGTCACCAGCACGGTGAGAGTTGTTCTCTATGTTTCTGTGCTGAGGTAAATCTGTGTGACGACTTCGTGCTGTCTTTTTTTGGGTTGACGCTAAATGTGTAACGATTCAAGAACATTGGATTGAGAAAATTTGATTTAACGAATTTCTTCCAGTCCCTCGCCTCCTGCAAAGGCAGCACATTACGTTAGGACTCTAAACCTTACATTAGGTTGTGTCAATCTTACATAACCTTACACAAGACACGAACCTAAACCTTACCTTGCACATTACATTAGGACTCTAAACCACAGGACTCTAAACCTAACCTAAAATCTCTTCATAATATAGACACGTCTTTGTTTTTTTTAAGCGTTTTTTATATATTAGCATTTTTAATGTTCTTGAATCCTTACACATTTAGCCTAGACCTCTTCTTTTGTGCTCATGCTGCATTTGACCACTCTGACGTTGACAAGTGTTTACGTTCATAATGCTTATACAAACACGCCATGTACACAATAAATACAGCTGTAATGTTACACAGACATAATGCTCTGTGTATCAAATATATTCTTTTGTGAATAATCTTTATATTGATACCAATTATCATACTGAGATTGGCATGAGGTCTACGTAAGGATTTGCAATTGTACGGCCGAGTAATGTGAGAACTATATGAACACAGAAGAAACGCTAACAACTGGATCATGTATGACGCTGTTTAATAATAATAATAATAATAATAATATGTTTGCAGATGACAATCACAATCACAATCATAATCACGCCCAGTTCCGATCTCACGCGCATTACCGCTATGAGCCCATCGTGGGGGGTAACAACTACACTGTCACAGTAAGCAGGGGTCACACGGCTCTACTTCGCTGTCGCTACCGTGACCTGGCCCAGCGGCAGGTCAGTGACACCGGCGCACGTGATGCTTTGTGTGTGTGTGTGTGTGTGTGTGTTTTTTTTTTTTTTTTTTTTTTTTTTTTTCTGAGACACAAACAAATATATTTACAAAAGCGTACACACATTCACAATAATACTATATAACAATGGAGGCGGCGTTGCCACGAATGACGGCCAGGCTTATTCGCTGCCGAAGCCAGGCCGTCTCTCGCGGCTCCCCTGAACGCTCGCTGATTCTGCCGCCCAAGAGCTTCACGAAGTCGTCCAGGGATGCCCCCATCACGCCGGTGGTCTCGATGGCCAGCGGCACGAAATCGTACCGCTGGCACAGTTCTGAGTAGCGCCGCCGCTTTCGGACTTCCGCCGACTGCGCTGCTGCCCCGGGAGTGACCGCGCCGTCCAGCAGATATGTGTCGCAGAACGTGTTGACGCAGGTCACATCCCAGAGCAGCGACTTGCCGTGCCGCACCGGGAACACGGTAATTCCGTCCGGTCGGCGGCCGTCGCCGCGGTCAAGGCCTCGTGGCTCCAGCACCGCGGCGATTCCTGCCGACGCCAGACTGCGGCGAATGATGTTGTTGATGTTGTTGAATGATGTTGACACCGGCGTGATGGGGGCATCCCTGGACGACTTCGTGAAGCTCTTGGGCGGCAGAATCAGCGAGCGTTCAGGGGAGCCGCGAGAGACGGCCTGGCTTCGGCAGCGAATAAGCCTGGCCGTCATTCGTGGCAACGCCGCCTCCATTGTTTTATAGTATTATTGTGAATGTGTGTACACGTTTGTAAATATATTTGTTTGTGTGTGTGTGTGTGTGTGTGTGTGTGTGTGTGTGTGTGTGTGTGTGTGTGTGTGTGTGTGTGTGTGTGTGTGTGTGTGTGTGTGTGTGTGTGTGTGTGTGTGTGTGTGTGTGTGTGTGTGTGTGTGTGTGTGTGTGTGTGTGTGTGTGTGTGAGTGTGTGTGTGTGTGTGTGTGTGTGTGTGTGTGTGTGTGTGTGTGTGTGTGTGTGTGTGTGTGTGTGTGTGTGTGTGATGTGATTATGAACAGTATGATATCACTCACTATTACATTACTCATTTTTGTACTTACCATTGGTTCCTACTCATAGAGTCTGTTAATATATCGGATATTCTTCTGTATAATAAATGGGACCTATGATTCTCAAAATCATAATGTTTTAAAAAAAAAATAAATGGCTCGTGGGTCAATCAAAGTCAATCACGTGCGTCGAATAAAAATAATCTAAAAATATTTACAAAGACAAGTCACATATTTTACTCGATTCTACATTTAACACTTCAAAATTACAAATATTTTAAAATATCAATACGTTTTCTGGCAATATTACAATGGAAATTATAAATGGTTCCCCATTCTTTCTACACGAGCTGACTCAAACGTATATTTATTGAGAAAGAATCGTGTCTCGAAGAGCCAGTCGTTGATCAAAGAAACTCTTCGTACAAGGAGATCTTATTGAATTGCCTATCAAGCGACCTGGTTCAAAGCAATGTCATAATGAGCTGATTTTGCTCAGTTCAGTTACACCACACTGCACGGTATAACAGCCGACAGGTCACTTCAAATACAACTGCGTTCCTATTGAATTTGTCATCAGCAAATAGACTTAGCACGAGCTCACTTGCTAATTCTCCAGGATGGATAATATTACGGTCCTCGTGTTGTTGCACGTGTGTGTGTGTGTGTGTGTGTGTGTGTGTGTGTGTGTGTGTGTGTGTGTGTATGTGTGTGTGTGTGTGTGTCTGACAGATCTCATGGATTCGCCGGCGAGACTGGCACATTCTCAGCACCAATACATTTGTATTTATTAAGGACAGCCGGTTTCGTATTGAGCGCGTGCCATCACGCCACGAGTGGACCCTGATCATAAGCAAGACTAGTGCCAATGACAGCGGCGTGTATCAATGCCAGGTGATGTTGCAAGAACCATTGCACTGGTTGCAGGATCTCAAAGGCATGCACTATCTTAGACTCTAGCATCCAACATTTAGAGCTATGTTTTATGCATGAAAATACCTCGGCTTAAATCCTCAACTGAATTTGTTCTTATTTTTTAGCTAAACTATTGCTTATACTATTTTTTTCAACCGATTTAAGGCACCAAGTTGTAACAACCCATCAAACAATAGGATTTTATTTACTAAATATCTAGTATATATCACTGTCACTAAATTAGTAATAATATTTCACCAAGTTATGACCAAATTTCCATTTATATTTTTACACATGTGTTCGATTTTCCGTGAACAACTTGCTATAGATATAATAACATCCTAATTATATAACTCCTTGTAGCTAAACGTATACATCTGTAGATTGAGCAGATATTCTAATTGAGATATTAAAGAGATATTAGAGAGAATGTTAGTACAGCTGTATTGTATCAGCTGATCTTTGTTATGGTAAGATGTGTGAGTGTAGGGTGGTGATTGTGGACATTATTTTGCTTCTATTCAAGTGTCCGGCACTTTCAAGTATCCGGCATGTCGGTGGTCCCGTTAATGCCGGATAAGAGGGATTTTACTGTAAATACCAGTATTTAAGATAAACTTTATGATCTACGCAGAAGCACTTGACAAGTGCGCCCATATTGCCATTGTTCAAATTAATCACAAGATTATTAATCAAGATTGATGCAAGAGTGTACGTATGTTGCTTGCGCTAGAATGTCATCAATACTGATTAACTTGGAAAGTAAACACCATTATGGGTTGTTCTAGCTAGCCTCCACACACACACACACACACACACACACACACAAACAAACACACACACATACATACTTGGAGTTTGTTCGGAGAGCTAATGATTTCATTAGAGTCACTCACGGCCATCTTAGTTGAGCGATCGCACCATTTTTCTGCCCCAAATATGGTGAACTTCCAGGGCATGCCAATGTGGTTGTGTCTTGTAGGTGAGTCTCTATATTGTGTATAGCAACATGCTGTAATTTGCAGGTAACCGAAGGAGAACTGGTTCTGTCTACATTTGTCCACCTGAAGGTGCTTCATCCGCGCGCCATGGTTCTCGGAGCCAAGGAGTACACCGTTCTGCCGGGGAAGTTGGTCAACGTTAGCTGTGCCATAGTCGAGGTATAGTGTCACTACTGATGTCGATGCTTGTATGTATTCATTTTATTTGTATGTTTAGCGTGGCTGTTCATCAAAGTAATGCCATGCTAACGGTCAAGTACAAAGGGCTGTGTTCAAATATATTAGATGCAATATTTCATGTTGACATCTCATCCAGTATATCCTTCTAGAGCCCATGTTATTCATATGTAACATTTGTTTCATATGTTGTTTCATAAGAGATAAACATACTAAAGAGTAATAACACTGAACAATTTACCACCAAAACCCAGTGAGTAACACCAGTGCAACATAAAAATCACATCTATTGAGCAAATACGCCACTACAGCTTGCTGAGGGATGGAGGGAAACAGCTGATGCACACAGGATACAGGATATCACCTTGGCTTCTGGAGGGATATACCTACTTCATCACAGCACCTTGCTAACTGAAAATAACTTGTAATATTCCCATTCAATTGCAATACAGTAATATTTTCAAGTCGTGGCTGCAAGCTTAGAAAATACATCTATAAACCATTTCATACGTCAATTTACCAAACGAATGTAGTGTATCTATAAAGCATTCCAGTGTTGAAATATGTACTGTGAGTTAGCCTTTTCTCTTGAATTAATTATCAAAGGAAAAATGCGCTGATTTACTTGGTGTGGCTGAAATCATCAATGTAATGTGTTGTAGAATTAGTGGTTCAATTTGACCGGTAGCGAGTCACACGGTGTTAGCACAAAACTCCGTGTTGGACTCTGTGGTGTAGTGGCAGTACACCCGCCTCACAAGCGGGAGGTCCGTGGTTCGAAACCCGGCGGAGCAGAATTTCTTTGGGCGAATTCTATAATCCAACAGCTCCTGTCCACTCAACAGTATGTGATGGTACCAGATATCAGTCATATGTTGTGCCATGCATTCTGTGGAGGTGACCCTCTCTAATATGTCTTCCGTCCTTGTGGCGCCATAGAGTGGAAAGGGTCGGTTCTACGGTGACAGCCAGCTGCACGGGGCACACCTGTGTGTGTTCATAAGCTCCGACTTCTTCCCTTGTAGCAGCTGTCACTTGAGGAATATAACCTTTAACCTTTGACGGCACTGGACTTGTATTTGTTGACAGACCAAATTCCCGGCCAGTCAAGTATTGTGGCGGTTCAACAACAAACTCTTGCCCGACAGTCTGTCCACTCTCACTCGCACGCGCCTCACAGAGGGAGGTGATCTAGTGGCCGTCTCCAGTCTCGTGCTGGTCAATGTCAGTGCTGCCAACACGGGCACATTCTCGTGCAGCGCTGACAAATCGGCCAGCGATCGATTTGAATTGTTTGTCGGCACCGAAGGTCCGTCTTTGCAAATTGTCTAACAAATTGTCTTTCCACACGATAACAGCGCATTTCTTAGCCCTGGTGTTAGAGCCGTAGCAACGGCCTCCAGTACCCCCGGCCGGGGGGGGGGGATCTGAGTGTTGAGGCACCCGCTGCCTCTCACATGATGTTAATATTTATCATAGAATAACACATGAAAGTACTGTAAGTCCCCAGGAGACCGAGGGGCTGCTCGTAACTGCATTTTCCCAATTTCGGAACTCTATTATAATGGTGCTATATTTGTAATGACGGCCCGATGTATTGTCTTAGAGGATGGCCTCATAAGACCTCGCATCGGCTCGCAGTTTTGGCATTATTTTTGGTATGCCATCGGGTCATCTCTGTACAAGAATGCCTCCCAGAAAAGTGTTCGGCTTAAAAAAGTCACAAAAATAGCCATCCACACTTGATCGCTCACCAATTACACCGTGCCAGTGATTTTTGCCGTTGTGTGTGTGAAATCATTTCCAGACGACAAATCGGCTGCCATAAGCAGGAGAAGAGACAAATCACACAGCTGCAGTTGCACTCTATCTGTGTGCAATTATCCAGTCTTTCTTATTATCATCGCTCGCGTCGCAATTGACTACATCATTCACTCACTGACTGACTGACTGCGCCGATTCTGACTACATGGTACTGTACGATGCACTCATTTACATTCGACCAAATTAATTCCGACGGCTAAATGTAAATCAGCGATTGGCTAGTGCATTAACGCGCTGAATACTGCCTGAATTTAGCGCGACAGTCAAATATTGTTGAGGTCAGTAATCGTGCAAATAATGCATTATTCTGCAAATTGAATATATATCACTGAAAATTAACTGATTTTTTTTAAATATATTAATTTTTATTTTATTTTTATAAGCCGAAAATAGGTCAAGAAAATGTATTTCTGTCAATCAATAATAAGTAAGATAATATTTTGACAAATAAATATTGTAACAAAAAATATTGCTTGTACCTTTGTGAAACGGATAATCATCTTTTAATAGCTTGATGTTTTGCAGGGTTTAATCGTTCAATGGATCGCCGGTATTGAAAAATCTGCCGATACGCAGTTCGTATTGAAATTGTTAATTGAAATTCCGGGCGGTAGACAGGCTTGAGATCATGCCATTATAATTCTGCCGGCAATATTGCTTGATTGTGCCCGAGATTACAACATGTCGGCGCTGCTGAACTCTTTCACAACTATTGTGCTGAGTCTATTTTACAGCAGACAGAAGTCATTTTCTCGCTAAACACAGATTTGGCTCAGATTGTATTCTCAAAATGCGTGCAATTACTGAAACGAAGATAATCCCGCTTTAAAATAAAATTTATATTAATACACAAAATAATCATTCAAACATAATAATGCAATTTCGTAAAAATATAGTTTAGTTACAATTTTCAACACAATAATGGATGAATAGAGGTGAAAATTATGCATATTATATATTCGAAGATAAATACATAATTAATATGATATTAGGGAATATGTGTTTGAAAAAACTTACAGATACAAGCAGATTTATCGCATTTGTAAAGTCAGCAATGCTTAAATGACAGCTGTACAAACGGTGAATTAATCAGCCGTTTGTCAAATGTAGCATTATTAATTACATTAATTGATTGGAATGCCTTGATTATGAGAAATTCGTTCATTGTGCGTATATGTCAGCATAACCTGTGGATTAATATGATAATTACACAAATAATATTTATTACAATTGGTTCACTTTCTGTCAGAAATGATGCACTGGCAAATGCTACATGAATTATTGATCATCAATTGAAAACTATCGTATAAATGACAGCAATATGCAATTTAAATTATGAATATAATTTGAATATACGATTAATTAACTAATTCTTGTCGATCAAATTCACTAATATTTCTGCAAATTCAAAATAATTTAGAATTTTTTTTGTAGATGCGGTCTTGATTTGGCCTTGGGACATATTTTCTTGATAAAATGTCTTTGTTTCGCGTGTGTGTGGTCACAGTACACTATCAAATCTAATTCAATGTCAGACACACACACACACACACACACACACACACACCAACAGGGTTTTAACGAGATCTGTGCAGAGTGGAGAGATTCTTGCAGAATGCGAGACCCAGTGAATGTTTGCTCAAGCCAGGCGGAAATTGATAACGACTTGTTCAGCGCCAATTGTTTGCTTACCAGCTTGATTAACATTGTGTCCAGCCGTCTAACAAGTCCAATTACATCCTTGCCAAAACTGTTATACTGCGTAGCGCACTGGTGTTATCCCATGTATATCTACGTCGTTGTGTTTTGCGTTTGTGTTCATATTGGCGCTATATAACAAATAAATTGATGGAATTGTCAATTTATTTCTGTTTTCTTGTTTATTTTTAATGGCAAACCATATATTTTAGGGCGCGAATAGTGGAAATTTACTATATTTAAGAGTAGTTTCTTAATTTGTCGTCCAGGTGGCGCTGCGGGTTGCCGCCGCCATCATTTTTAGCAATGGCGGCTGTGTGTGTGTGTGTGTATGTGTGTGTGTGTGTGTATGTGTGTGTTTATGCGCGTGTGTGTGCATCTCAGACTTGATGAAATTGAATTTCAAGAGTTATTCTACTTGAAATATACAATATATTTGTTAAATTGATTGAAATCTGTAATTTCTCTGCTAAAACTCCAACTTTGACCTTCGGAAATCTACATATTATGGAATATATAACCTTACACATTTAGCCACACATCAAGCTAATGATTGTCTGATCCTGACCTTATATAAACTGTCAGAATGACGAGATGAACTCTGGGGATCGTGTGAGAAGTAAGCACGTGTTTGGTGTTATAATTTAATGATATTCGTGTTTGTTTCAGACAGGCCACGCTTCACAAACAAGCTCAATTAAGAGGACCTCTCCATCGGCTTGGATAAGCCATGATCCGAGGCGAAATCTTCATATTCCTATTTGAAAGTGTTGCTCGCCATATATGTGAATATATATAATGGTGTATGTACAATGTTATATATATAAGAATATGCATATTCATTGTTAAGCTGTTTAATTATATTGATGTTGTTTTGAGGAAATTCGGTGAGTTGGTTTGTGTTTGTATGAAATTATATGCCAGACTGTTCCATGTATTGCCGAGTTTATGCTTGTGTGTTTGTCTAGGCTTTTGTGTATGTGCGATTTATAACTCGAATCGTTTGGCTTGAAGGTTCTACTAAGCTGAATAAGACTATGCCCTTTGCTGGACTAATAGAGCGTTTTTGAGCGTCAATATGCTATATTTCGATTGAGCGAAAAATTGTCGGTGATAATGTTTGAAATTTACATGAATTTATTTATCTTTGACGCGTTTCTGATGAAGGAAATCACTCGCATTCTGGTCGGTTTCAATACACGATACATTGTTGTGTCTATTTGGAATTATCAATCATAGAGCACTCAATTTATGTTGTGTGTGGTCGAGATAGAAAAAATTAATTATAAACAAATTCAGTGATGTATCTCCCTTTTAGCCCTTGGAAATTATCGGCAAATGTAACGCAGATATTTCGTTAACAGTCATTCGAAATAGCGTACACGTAGGTTTATGTTATTTATTGTTTGCGTTTCATTTCTCGGCTTATCTAGCCAAATTTGTATAAAAATTATGTATTATTTTGATTAGGAATATGATGTATTCGTTGTGTGGTTCATCGAACATTTCAACGTTATTTATATTGAGAACGCGTAGGCTAAACGGAATGGTTTAGATCGGTGTGATATGTGGCTGGATATTCTCTGCTTTCTGGAAATAAACTATTTTAGCATGCGCTGGGTCGTACCCATTTTCATCAACGGCACCAGGCGAGATCAATCGATGTTTTTATAAACAAGTTATCTAAATTGTGATTGTGAATTTGTGGATCTAACCTAATATAATATAATTCACGGAAGAACGAGCTGTTTGTATTTTATTGATAATATCTTATTGTTTGCTATTGGGGGTGGGGGTGAAGAATATTGCTGATAGTTAATCATGAAGTTATCTAAGCTGGCTAGTCATCTACATTGTTGTTTATTAATTATGTCCACGTATTATGTGGTGAAGAGCAAATGAATATGTGTTGTTTACGTGGGATTGTCGGCATTTACGATACGCTCTCTCGTGCCGAATTAGCGTGAGATGCTGGTGTATTCATTTACAATTGTCACGGCCAAATTATTGCAATTTTTGTGTGCACTGCATGTTTCTGTGTGTGCATGTATACACACATTCAAATACACAAATGGCATATCGAAAGTCATATACATGCGCGCACAATGCGTGTGTTCTAGCTGAACCTTGAAATCGATTGTTGCGCGTTTGCAAAATGACTGCCTCGCAAAATGGCGGCGTTGTCGGTGATTGTGACGAGCCGATGCAGCCCGAGTGTGTGAGGCGGTGCTCGGTGGAGTACCGCGACTTGTGTGATGTGTTCCGCGTGCCGCCGCGCCGCGACGATGGAGGCGGCGGTCGCGACTTTCAGCGCCAGTTTTGCGACATTTACGCGGCGCGACTGGCAGAAGCTCGTGATAATCTGGAGGCAGAGGCGCGCCGCCGCTGGGGCAGCCAGGTTCCCGTGCGAGGCGTGCATCAATTGGACGATGGCGACTCGGCGCGCGGCCAGTCTATCGTGATTGGCACGCTGTTCAAACGACAAAAGTTGAAGCCGTCGATTCTCAAGGAAATCAGCGACGAACACAATTTGCAACCTCAGCCGCGCCGGCAGTGTTTCGCCGATGACTCGGATCACTTGGTGTTGGAGGATAACATGGCACGCGTGCGTCTCGAGGGCGCCGCGGATCCGCACCAGTTTGTCACGGGTGTCGTGTGTGCCGTGTTGGGGACGACCACCGACCAGGGCAGACTGTGTGTGTCCGACCTCTGCTTCCGCTGTCTGCCGGCGCCCAAGTCTAGCGTGTCGCCGTGCAAGACCGACCAACACTCACGACCGCCTCATCTGCTGCTGGTGTCCGGCCTGGAGGTGTGCTCTGACACGGCCGACCCGGCCATGACCCAGCTGCTGTGTGACCTGGTGTCAGGTCAGTTGGGAGGGCCGCAGTTGCAGCAACAGATGGCGCTAGTGTCGCGCGTTTTGGTGGCGGGAAACTGTGTGTCTGCCGGCAGCAAGGACCGCGACATTATGACTCGCGCCGCCTATCTCAGTCGCACCGAACACGTGACACGTGCGGCCGAGGCGGTGCGCCACGTGGACCACGTGCTATGTCAGCTGGCGGCCACGTGCCACGTGCACGTGTTGCCGGGCGAGTTTGATCCGTGTCAGCACATGTGGCCCCAGCAGCCACTGCACTCGTGTCTGCTGCCACGCGCGCGTCTTCACTGCAACATGCACGCAGTCACCAACCCGTTCCAGGCGGAGATCGGCGGACGGCTGGTGGTCGGCTCGAGTGGCCAGAACGTCGACGATGTGCGTCGCTTCAGCCGCATCGGACAGAAGGCAGGACAACAGGACGACGATGCCTCAGCGGCGGCAGCGGTCTTGCGGCAACTGCTCGAGTGGACTCATCTGTCTCCGACGGCACCGGACACTTTGGCGTGTGCTCCGCTGCACGGACGCGATCCGTTCTTGATGCTGACGTGTCCGGACGTACTGTTTGCCGGCAATCAACCGGCATACAGTAGCCAATTGGTGCAGGTTCCAGTAGCCGCTGGTGGCGAAGAGGCCTCGAAGGCCGTGCGTCTCGTGTGTGTGCCCAGTTTCCGGCGCTCCGGTTCTGTGGTGCTGCTCAATTTGGTGACGTTGGACACGCAGTTGTTGACCATTGCAAGTCATCTGGTCGCTCCCGATGCAGTTCACTAGCAGTCCAAATCAACGTGTGGTCGCTCATAATAACTGTGCCAGAGTTTGTGTCCTATGAGCGTGTGTGATGTCTTTCTGTCTGTGTCGAATAATAGCATCAATGCAGAGCTGGTCACTACGTTGATGGCTCGCTACTCTTTGTTTCTCAGTTAAATTGCATGCTCTTCTGGTTCTTAATACTCCGCTTTTTACAGTATTAGTTTTGTGGTTTTCTGGTGAATATACGTGTATCTTTTTTTAAAAGGTTTTATTTCTGGTCTTCCTCAATTGTTTGACATCATAGCTTGCAGTGACTGAGAGCTATGATTTCGCCACTTATCCATAGTTGTACAAGCTCCGCAATTATTGTGTACAATTTCCCGACAGACAAGTGATTGAAAACACGGGCTTGTTCTATGACGGCACTCGCGCTGTCCTCAAATTCCACCTTCTTCGTTGATTTCAATACTAATAAGAACCAAAGTGTGGAGCACGTTAGACACATCAAGGGTGGAGTGTGTATGCGTGTGTGTATGTGTTTGTGTGTGTGTATGTGCGTCACCTTTTCGTTCAACATTAGGCCTGTCTGTTAGGTTGCTATGTCGAGTTTTTTGTTGAGCTGTAAGGCTTGTTTTCAAGTTTCAATTGGATATCGCCGTATCATATTTGTGCAGACATTTGAGCTGGCCATGTTATTCGTGGACGATCTGTCGCCGGCTTGCTTGTGGACGCTATGCTACAGCGTGCTGGCTCTCAGCCTGTTGTCTCCGCCTCAGGAGTTGCATGCAGTGGGACTCACGCTGGAGTCTCTGTTGGCTGGCTGGCTGGGCAGCGAACGTTCCGATTTCGTGCGCTTCCATTTGCGACGCACTTGTCTCAATTGGCTGGCGCACTGGTGCCTCCCGCTGGGTGAGCACTGCCACATTTCCGCCATTAGTGACATTGCCAATTATTTGTATAGCGCACATTTGAACGCACGCGTGAAAATACAAATCTCGGAGCAAAAATATAAGCAACTAGATAAGACTTAGGGAAGACAAACATGCGGACCACGTACACACACACACACACACACACACACACACACACACACACACACACACACACACACACACACAAACACACACACACACACACACACACACACATAAACACACACACACACACACACACAACGAAAAATTGAAACATGACAGTAAAAAACAGAAATATCAGAAAAATATCGCTAGTAAATATATGAAGCGAGACGAGTACGATATGACGGTGATTGGTGACATTTTTCAGCAATCGGCTCGCGTCATCAAGTATTTGCTACTGCGCCGGTACAGCACTGAAGCGAAGCAAAGATTAAAACTACACAATTGTTTGTGTTGACGTGCGTTGTACGTAAGTACGTGTGTCTGTCTGTGTGTGTGTGTGTGTGTGTGTGTGTGTGTGTGCTTGTATGTGTGTGTGTGTGTATGTGTGTGTGTGTGTGTGTGTGTGCTTGTATGTGTGTGACTTCACTGTGTACCAACCTATTACTGGAACTTTGTTCTGTTGGTTGAATAAATTAATAAAAACAAAAACAAGGCAATTGATGAAGGAGAGTAAGCAACAGGTACGAGAACGTATGAGGTAGCAGTAAGAAAGCATAGACAAATAGCAATAAGAGAAAAATGTGCAATAATATCTGAGTTTTCTGAACCCAGCATGCTAGCGCATATTCTAGTAGTTTCATGTGATGTAATTGATTTTGACTTTTCTTCGTGCATATTACGCTGTACGAAATAGTGAAGCGATTTGTCTTCCCTTCTTCGCAATCAAACTTTCTTGGTGTGCCCTTGCAGGGTTGTAGCGACCCCCCCCCCCCTAAACTCCCCGGTCGAGGGGGGCCCGAGTGTTGAGGGGCCCGTCGCCTCACGCCGGCTATTAAAATGTATCATGAAGTGGCGCATAAAAGTCCTCAACTTAATATAGACCGAGAAGCTGCCCGTAACTGCATTTTCCACAAGTCGGACTTCTATTATAATGTAGCTGTATTGATAATGGGGGCTCTAAGTGTTGTCTTTGGGGGGTCCCATAACACCTGTCCCATAACACCTGTCCCATAACACCTGTCCCATAACACCTGTCCCATAACACCTGTCCCATAACACCTGTCCCATAACACCTGTCCCATAACACCTGTCCCATAACACCTGTCATCAGCTCAGCTCTCTTGTTTGTCAGTTACCACGTGACACTGAAAATAGACGTCGAGCTGCTGTTTGAGCGTCGCAGTCGACGGGCAATGATTTGTTGTCGCGGTGCTGGTGTGTGTTGTGTGTGTGTGTGTTTGTGTGTGTGTGTGTGTGTGTTGTGTGTGTGTGTTGTGTGTGTGTGTGTGTTTGTGTGTGTGTGTGTGTCGGTGTGTGCCGGCGGTTGGATGAGTATCACGCGTGTGCGTCAACTAATCTGGTGTCATGTTGTCGAGAGCGGCTCGTGTGTGTGTGTGCTGCAGTGCAATAGATGTTCATTGCCTGTCTGCGTCTGATCCCAACCGGCTGGCTGGCTGTCGGCCGGGTTCATTGCGGGAATTGGGCAGTGCCACTTGTCACCATCGCTGTCTCACGGCTTTATTGGTCGTCAATCAGGGCTGCTCTTTCTTCTTCCGTATCTCCCTCCCTCTCTCTCTCGCTTTATCCTCTGTTTTGCTGTACTTTGTCCCTTGCCAGTGTGGGTGCACGTTTGCTAGGCATTAGCGGCTGTTTTCTCGTGCATTTCGTGCAATGTTTGCCTCCCCAGGGGAATCGTCAAAGAAATCCGATCGCATCCTGCCTGTTTGTTTCTCTTTCATCAGCTTCCTTCCCTTGCCAGTTTTCATCCAGTAAGTTTAAATACTGTTTTCACCGTTGGCTTGCTCGGTATTTCTGTGGCATTCATTGTATATTTACATTCACTGTATACTAGTTGTGTATGGTTTTGTGTTTATTGTCTGATTGTTCGCTGCATTTTCGGTGCAGGTTCGCTCTTGTCTTGTTTACGTTGCAAGTTGAAAAGCTCGCTGATTAGTCACACACACAAACTCCCACCACCGCACACCTAATACATACCAAGTTTCGTTGTTGAGCGGATTTGTGAGACGGCGAATTTCGTCTGAGAAGCGAACACATGCAGTCTACTTACAATACAAAATCCAGCCACAAGATTCAGCCGTCGAATGTGCTCATAAAGACACGCTGAATGGAGTCACAAGTTGTCCAGGCGGCTCTCACTGGTGGATCGAACTCTGTGTGAAATGTCAGCACTGTTGAAATTGATGTTGATGTTGTAGTATTGTTTTGTGCGTGAGAATATTTAGTTGGAAACTATAGTGCATGAGTGTGTCAATTTTGAATATTGACTTAGTTGGACTTTTATTTCCGAAGTGCCATCAAGTGGACTAACGTTAATATCTGCTATTGATGTGGAACCGACGGGAACCACTTTGGACACCCTTCGGATATGTGGAATATAACGACTTTTTTCTTGTTGTTGCGTTGTTTTCTGGAGATGCAAGTAGGTGGATACAGGCACAACGCTTATTCAAACGTTGAGCAAAGTGAACGTGTGAACGCATGGTGGCTGGATGGACATAGATTGGCACAGATACACTGGTTGGCTGTTATTTGAGATATCCTCGCATATTTTCATCATCGGGCACCTCGACAAACTTTGCAACGAGCGCCATTCATGCCGGCAAGTGTGACATGGCTGGTGATTGTCAGGATCGTTGCATGACGCTGATAATCTCGCCTTCTTGCCACACATTCACTCGTTTTTACATTCATCTATTTGTACGTGTATTATGTGTGTGTGTGTGTGTGTGAGCAATTTCTACATCTACCATGTGCTCATTATGCCTGATTCTTCGTGTCCTACTCTCTTTCTCTTTATTTCTGTGTGTTTCTCTCGTTCTCTGTGATGTGTGTGTGTGTGTGTGGGTATGTATTGCTGTGTTTTTGGTTCGATGAACAGTTTTGCGTTGTTTGCCTCCGCGGCTACGCATTAATCGACCTGCTGTTCAACAACTAACACACGGATATGGGCCAACTGAGGCCAAAATATTCACTGAGGGTGCACGCATAATGTCATGTGTGTGTGTGTGTGTTTATGTGCCAGTGAATGCTTATTTGTGCATGTCAGAAGTAAACCTGTTAAGTGGAACATTGCGTCGGTGCTGAGTTTGGTCTGTCAAAGACCGTGTTGTTGTTTTCTGTTGGTTAAAAACTTGTGTGTGTGTGTGTGTGTGTGTGTTTGTCATTATTGTTATGTGTGTATTCAGTAGTTGTGCTCTAGTTTGACTCCAGCCTGAGTTTTTCTCAGTTCTTGATAGCATAGTTTTGTGACGCTGCAATGTTTGCTATGCAACCTCGAAGGCTGTAGAAAAGTGAGGTAGCGTGCACAACCTTATCACGTGTCACCAAATTTTACCATACGGAAAATGCAGTTTATATGTGGAATCTAGGAGAGGTTTTTTATTTACACCAATACCTCTTCATTCGTCCGTAATCCGTGGGGAAATTTTCACCGACGTCAAATGGAGGGAATGCCAAGCGTGGAATTCAAAAGTCGGCAGAAGGACAAATCCGAACTCGTTTATTTCGTTTCCAGTGACTTGCAGGCATTGTATGTGATGCAACATCGTAATTTATTGATTTTCACAGTGCTGTCGCGCAAAATGGAAGAGTTGGAAATCAGGGAAAAAATTACACTGCCATAACGTAACACTGACATAACATAACACTGACTTAGACGAATTTCAACCATACCTGTGCCTGAGTACGAGCTCAATTTACAAACAAAAACTGCATGAAGGTGGTAATTAAACGACAATCGCATACATGTTTGATCAATGTTAATTACGCCATACGGAAGCTCCCAAAAAGACCACAAATCAAGGACCACGTTTACTCTGTGCACTGTCTGTCTGTCTGTCTGTGTGTGTGTGTCTGTGTGTCTGTCTGTCTGTCTGTCTGTCTGTCTGTCTGTCTGTCTGTCTGTCTGTCTGTCTGTGTGTCTGTGTGTGTGTCTGTCTGTCTGTCTGTCTGTGTGTCTGTCTCTGTGTGTATGTGTCTGTGTGTGTGTCTGTCTATGTGTGTGTCTGTATGTGTGTCTGTGTGTATGTGTGTGTGTCTGTATGTGTGTCTGTGTGTCTGTCTATGTGTGTGTTTGTGTCAGTGTTTTTTTTTTTTTTTTTTTTTTTTTTTTTTTTTTTTTTTTTTCCACAAGCAAATAACAAATAGCATAACAACAATAAATAAAGAAAGTGGATATAGAGTCTGCTGAGACATTGTCTCTTTTGCAGACTTATGTAATAATGATAATTTTGTTCCAACATGAAACATTGACAAGTGATTAAATAATGATTATATGATACAGTGATTAAACATTGTTATATATATGAGTTGTTAAATAAGTATATATATATATATAACAATGTGTGATGTATGACACGCTATATTATATAGATTTAATGGCACAACAATATTACCAGATACACAATTCATAGTACTCTCTCACACATATTGAGTGTGAAAAAGAATTGACAATGACAATAATGACGATGACAAAAATTCAACACTGCACATGAGTCGAGAATATGTTAAAAATCACATTTCGGCATGTCAGCACGCTATCATGCAGAGGTACAACATCATACGTCAGTGATCCAAATCTAGCAAGTACTTTTTTATTTTGTACTTGAAGGAGCTAACTGTCATTGAGGAGGCCTGTGTTTTCAATGAATCGGGAAGAGCATTCCATGTTTCGGGTCCTAAATATAAGATAGAATTACGGAATAATTGAGTCCGGTAGTTCGGTACATGTAAATTTATGTTATTTCTTCTAGTCAGTTGGGAGTGATGCAGAACATGGAAGATTCCATTTTCATGTTTTATCGATCTGAATGTATCCAACAAAAGAAAATATCTGTGAATGTATCTTAACTTCAAGAGTTTCGCTTTTCTAAAGATATCATCTGCTGAGTCATATTTCTTTTTGAAAGACATTATTTTTAGAACACGTTTTTGTTGAATGAATAATTTGTCCAAAAACGAAGGCCAAGTGCACCCCCAGACAGATATACAATATATAAGTTTTGAATAACATAGAGTGTAGTATATCGTCCGCATTGCTTCTGTACTAAGCTTATTACGAACCCTATACATAATGCCGGCAATGATGGATAAATTCTTGCATAGGTTGTCGATGTGATTATTCCAGTTGATATATTCATCTATTAACACCCCCAAGAATTTCACTGTTTGTACTCGATGCACCACTTCACCATTTAACATCACTGTGTCCAGGTGATGTGTGAGTGATCTGTTCTGAAATAGCATTATATTGGTTTTAGATGTATTTATTTTCAGTTTATTTGCATTCATCCAAGAATTCACGAGAACCAGTGTTTGTGTCAGTCTAGAGTGAAGGCATTGTAAATCATCTGCGGAAACAAGGATGCTCGTGTCGTCAGCGTACATTGTTAAGTGTGCTTCTTTTGCAACATATGTTATATCATTTATGTATAGCAAAAATAAGATTGGTCCCAATATAGATCCCTGTGGTACTCCATGGTGAATGTATTTATATTGTGAAGGCGAATTGTTACAGACAACAAATTGCTTCCGTCCGGAAAGATAACTTTCGTATAATTTATGAACGGGCCCTCTCAATCCAGCGTTTTTTAATTTAGCAAGTAAAATGCGATGGTTCAAGGAGTCAAATGCTTTGGAAATGTCTATAAAAATTGCAGCCACATATCGCTTTCTATCCAATTGCTCATATATCGTCGAAACAAAGTGCAGAAGAGCCGACTGAGTGTGTTAGTGTATGTGTAGGTATGTATGTGTGTCAGTGTTAGTGTGTGTTAGTATTAGTGTGTATCAGTGTTAGTGTGTGTCAGTGTGTGTGTTAGTGTATGTGTGTTAGTGTATGTGTGTGTGTGTGTGTGGGTGTGTGTTGCAGTGTATATTGCCGGGTTATTGGTGTGGGACCTGGCTTTTTGTCTACGTCTTGGCCTGTGGTTCAGTGTTGCCAGTGTGTTGTCCTGTCTGGCAGCCCTGCGTGCACTGTTGTATGTCACTGTCTGGCAACTTCACAACTGGCATCGTCATCCGGCCGTGCGAACATTGCTCGTCTATAATGATAACTGGCAGCTGCCCGCCACTGACATCTCACGACAATTTTCAAGGCACCGCTAATGCACACACTGACACACTGACACTGACACTGACATCTACACACTAACACTGACACACTGACACACTGACACTGACACTGACATCTCACGACAATTTTCAAGGCACCGCTAATGCACACACTGACACTGACACTGACACACACACACTGACACACTGACACTAACACTGACATCTCACGACAATTTTCAAGGCACCGCTAATGCACACACTGACACACTGACACTGATACTGGCACACTGAAACTAACACACACACTGACACAAACTGACACTAACACTGACACACACTGACACACTGACACACACACACTGGTACTGACATATACACACACACACTGACACTAACACACACTGACACACACACTGACACTGACACTGACACACACACTAACACACACACACACACACTATCACTAAGACACACACACACACACACTAACACTAAGAGACACACACTTACTAACACACACTGACACACACTGACACATACTTGCACACACTAAGACACACTGGCACACGCACTGACACACACTAAGACACACTAAGACACACTAAGACACACACACACACTAAGACACACACACACACTAAGACACACACACACTAAGACACACTAAGACACACTAAGACACACACACACACACACACTAAGACACACTAACACTAACACACACACACACACTGAGAATGCAAGTGCGGTATGTTATATGCCACCAGGCAGTTATTGGTCCGGTCATGAGAAGGTGTAGCTTGACGTGTTGTCAATAAGCAATCTCAAGGTGTTCAGGTAATTTTTATCCTCTTCATTCTGTTTATCACACATAAAAACAGTGAAAATTATATCAAGTGAGTATTAACTCTAATTAAAGCCGTTCATTTTCAACTATTTTTTACTATGTCTATTTTTCACTAAATTTTATTGTGATTAATGAAAGTGTGGAAATTAAAATATATTGTATTTACCTCACTAGAAAGTATGTTTAAGCTGTTATGAGGTGAGGGCACCGAGGGTGTGAAACCTTGGCGAAACCTCTGCTATGTGGCTTAACATTGTGTATATTTTGTCATTTGTATTTGCTGTTGGTTATGTTGGCGTCTTAAGTGTTTGTGTATGCCTGTGTGTGTGTGTATGTGTGTGTGTGTGTGTGTATGTGTGTGTGGTTTGCTTGTTAGCGTGGATAAGTTTGTGTGTGACATCGGTATTCGTGAGCGCGTGGTAATAACCAGTTCATGGCTGCTTCACACGAGCACCTACCATCTTCACTTGCTGCGCTCTGAGGATATTGGGCAGCTGCAGCTGTTGTCCAGCAGTGAGCTGCACGAGCAGCTGCACGAGCATCGCCACCAGCTAGTGGCCTGCCGACTGCAGAGTGTGAGAGTGGACGTGCCCAGCTTTCTGCTCAAGTACTCTTTCCCGCTGACTATTCATGTCACGTGAATTTATCATTGTTTGAGTCGTGTTTGCGAGTCGTTTTCCTACTAGTAGCAACTTATTTGGTCATGCGTCAGTATCTCAATCAATGTCGGCGCCAGGTGTTTCCGGTGGGGGGCTAAGGGGGTTAAGGAAAAAGATGTGGGGGCTTGGCGAAACATGAAGAACTGCACTCGAAATACTCATGATCAGGAATTATGGGGGGGGGGGGCTCAGGAAGGATTGGCACGTTTTTGCGAGGTTTCAGCTCCTTCAAGCCCCTCCTTGGTGCTGCCACTGAACTCAGCACAATTTATCACAGACCGGCACTGGGTAACGGCAAACATATGCAACATAGGAGAGAATCGTAGCCGTTGAAGTGGAGCTTGATCAAACGATATGTACTTCCACTTGAGTCGCATATTTGGCCATCATATCTCGGTTAAGAGGTGTCAATCAACGCTTAGGTGAACGTTTCTTTGTGGCCGTACGATGTTTGGCACGAACTGAATTTGCAACCGATTTGGCTGTCCACAAAACGGTGAATCCTAAGTTTGGCGTATCCACGAGCTTATCATAATTGGATATCTTCAATGTTGTAAGATTATCACTATGATGCAGTTAGGGGAAACTGTTTTTTCTCCAGGGTAATACAACGTTATAGAATAGTAATTTTTATTCAAATGAAAAAATATGAATAATGTATATGGACAACCATCTCACCAAACGTTCGAAATTATTTTCGAGAAAAGAATCCAATTATTGTGGTTTTCAAATATATAGTGCATCATATGTCAGCAAATTGGGACACCGTTCATCCTGGCTGTATGACTCTTCTCATTCGTATTACCGGAGCTGTGCTGTTATGAAAGACACACACACACACACACACACACACACACACACACACACACACACTGAAGATGTGGGCTTTTATTCACGCACACGGTTATTGCGTTTTTCCTGTCACTTGCTATCATTTTAGTGTTTCATTTGCCAGTGTGTCGACATTTTAATACAACTCGCCTGTCAAGTTCAACTCGCTCATACACGCAATAATCAATTTATGTTGTTGCCAACGTCTGATGTTGGGTGCGTGTCGCCTGCGAAAAGACACTGCGAATTACTCTACTGTGTGTGGATATTAGTGGCGTGAAATAGCTACTGTCAAAGTCTAGGCCATCCTCTCGGATTATCTGCTAAAATTATTGCGTTTTTATTGGGGTTTTTTGCAAAGTTTATGCAGTATGTCTTGTTATTATACAATTGAACTAATTCACGAGGAAGAATTCGTTTTTGGACATTTTAATCAGATGATAAGAGCTGTCACTTTGAATGAAAATTAATTCTTATTTGTTTTTTGTAATTCTTGTGGATGAATTGTATTTGGCTACTTGGGGTGGGGGAATATATTGGCTGGACTTTTTCCGCTACTGCCTGAACTGGTATATATTTATTATATAACTGATTGTGTATATTCTTGCGTCTCAACTAATTATCCCTGTATACAGTGTCTGTGTGTTTGTTCATGATATTGCTGTGTGTTTGATATGGTGATGTGGTATGATATGGTGTGATGATGGCGACGTGGTGATGACAATGGTGATGATGATGGTGAAGTGTTACTGCCGATCATCTCCCCGAGCTGCGGTCCCGTCTGGGACTGCGAGTGGCCAACATTCGCTCTGTTGTGGTGCGACAGACGCTGACTGAACGTTTTGTCGACGAGTTTTGTCGAGTGGTGGAAGACAATCTGCCCGTCTACTGGCCCGCCTCTGTGAGTCGGCTCGCCTCTAGCTATTATTATTATTATTATCATTAATTACAGGCAAATTCAGTGTCATGGAAAGAGTGCATGTGCGCTATTACCTTCCTGCGGTGGCCCCATGTACTGGAAACACTCAAAAGATATACAGAGAACTAGAGTTTGAAAATTAGAGCTTTCACAAACTACTTCCTCATCTAAACTCAAGCAATTTACTTCAGCCTGTCTGTATCCCATTATGCTTGTGAACTTGTGTATTTGAGCCTACATATGGAAAATGTATGAATTTCAGTTTGACTGAATCATTAACATGCGTTGCGGTCTGTCGTCTAAATGTCAATATATGATTTATTGTCGACGTGTGTGTGTCAGTGTTTTCACCGAATTGTTCTCACCGAATTGTTCTCACCTAATTGTAGCACAGGCAGGACTGAGTCAGCTCGTCTGTCTCGCCTTCCATTGATCAAATGAGTCCTTGAATTATTTGATTGTATTTTTGTTTGTGGTATTGGCCGGTAACTTAGTCCAATGTGTTATACGAGCTCTATTTGGAAAACTATAGTTTTCAGATCACGTTTTATTGTTTTTTGCAGTAGTTTTTTTCCATGCCTTCTGGTAGATTTTGATATTTTAAACATTCCCTCATGTTTAATTGTGTCTTTTCTACTTAAACATTTGTATATCATTATGACATCTCCTCTTTGTGCGTGTGTGTGTGTCAGTGTGTCAGTGTGTTTGGTCGCCTATTTGTATGGTATTATTGCTACATCAAAGGCGCTGATCACTTGTCACGTGTTATATTGCGTACTGTTCGATTCTGGAAATGAATCTCAATTTCGTGTGTGTGTGTTATTTCAGCATTTAACTAGGAGTATGCATTGGAAGCATTCACAAACACACATACACAAACACACACACATACACACACACACACACACAAGCGCACGTGCACATAGAGAGCTACACATCAAATGAAACGAAACACCCACTTGGCCATGCTAATTGTCTCAATAGTGGTGTTTCGGCGGCAATCTCGAATGACCCAGTGAAACTCTAGAGTTGCCAGGCGGCCACCAGCCAGGGCTGCCAGATATGGATTTCTGCTGTTTTTCCATTTGGCACATTATTCTGGCGGTGATTATATTTGGCCTCATCAACGCAGCGATGCTTTGGTACTTGCGACTGCCAGTGTGTATATACGAGTGGATGTGTATGTGTGTGTGTGTGTGCCAGTGTGTATATATGTGAATGTGCATGTGTGTGTGTGTGTGTGCCAGTGTGTCTATACGAGTGAATGTGAATGTGTGTGTGAATACGTGAATGTTAATGTGTGTGAATGTGTATGTGAATGTGTATGTGGGAATGTGAATGTGAATGTGATTCGTATGTGAATGTGTATGTGTGTGTGCCAGTGTGTTTATATGTGAATGTGTATGTGTGTGTATATATATATGAATGTGTGTGTGTGTGTGTGTGTGTGTGTGTGTGTTTGTGTGCAATTGTGTGTGTGTGCCAGTGTGTGTATGTGTGTGTATATATACATATATGTGTGTATATACATATGTGTGTATATATATATACATATGTGTGTGTATATAAATATATGTGTGTATATACATATATGTGTGTATATACATATATGTGTGTATATACATATATGTGTGTATATACATATATGTGTGTATATACATATATGTGTGTATATACATATATGTGTGTATATACATATATGTGTGTATATACATATATGTGTGTATATACATATATGTGTGTATATACATATATGTGTGTATATACATATATGTGTGTATATACATATGTGTGTGTGTTTGTGGGTCTGCGTGCAATTGTGTGTGTGTGTGTGTGTGCCAGTGTATGTGTGTACCAGTGTGTGTGTGTGTGTGTGTGTGTGTGTGTGTGTGTGTGTGTGTGTGTGTGTGTGTGTGTGTGTGTGTGTGTGTGTGTGTGTGTGTGAGTGTGTATTATCGGTGTGTATGTGTGTGTGTGTGAGTGTGTTTGCCGCTCCCTAGATACATTTTATGTCTAGGGCGCCATATATATATCTACCTAATATGATTTAATGTGTGTGCGCATGTGTGTGTGTGAATGTGTTGAGTGTGTGTGTGTGTGTGTATGTACGTATGTGTGTATGTGTGAGTTTATGGAAGCTCATTGGCTAATAAATTGCGCGTGAGATTAGCTGTGCGTTTATCACACACACACACACATACACACATGCACACACACACACACACACATACACATTCACACGTGTGTGATTGACGGGGTGCTTCCAATGTGTAATTTTGCTTAGTTCGTGGTCGCTTTCACATGGACAGTGTAAGTCATTTACTTGGACCTGTGTGTGTGTGTGTTTGTGCTTGTGTGTGTGTGTGTGTGTGTGTGTGTGTGTGTGTGTGTGTGTGTGTGTGTGTGTGTGTGTGTGTGTGTGTATGTGTGTGTGTGTGTGTAGGTGTGTGTGTAGGTGTGTGTGTGTGTGTAGTGATTGTGGATGGATAACTTCAATGTTGTCTCATTTTTCTTTGTTGTCGTTTATTTGTGTTGTAATTCTCTCACAGCTGATGGACGCTAAGCTTTGTGCAATCAGCTAGTGGACAGGTAAATAATGGAGGATCGTTCACTATTTTGCCACGGGAGAATTGTTTTTTTTTCGTTTCTATTTTGTTGTTGATGTTGACTGACAGACAAATTTGGCCGATTTTCTTCGACATTTGATCTAATTCTTTTCACTGGACTCTCTTGCCACGTGTCTTCATGTTTTCCCCGCTTTCTGTTTACTAAACTTTCAGCGCAATCTTTTACCTCTGTCCTGACAATTATGTGATATTTTGTGAAAGTATGGAATGTATTTTTTCGTTGTTTATTTTGCTTCATTTTTCTGCGTTGGTAATTTATTGATTTTTTTATCAAAATACTTAGGCTTACCCCGGTGATTTTGTGATTTGTAGATATTTGTCTGTTTTTCGGCGGATTGCTGCGGTTTTATAATTCGCCAAATGTGTATTGTGTGTTCGTTTTGCTTCGATTGAACGCATCGACTCGAATTGCGAGTTCAACATTCGTGGCGTTGTTGTTTTGGGGCAGCAGGATCTGGAGTCTTGTATCGGCTGCGACCAACACACCTCCAATGTTCGTATTCTGCGCCAGTGTGTGGGCATTGCTGTTAGCACCGGTGGAGGAGGTGATGGTGACGTCAGAGACAGACCGGCCTGTGGAGACTGCCGATGTCGTCCCATGTGGTGCATCAGCTGCTTCGCTAAATGGCTAGTAACGATGCAAGGGGGGCGTGTTGCATGTGCATCATTGCAGTGTCGTAAACATAACGCAATGAAATTAACATAATATATGTGTGTCTAATTTAGTCAACATAATTCAATCTTATACATTTAAATTAACACACTTTTGATACCAAACGCTTGACCTTAAGTGTGTATGGAAATTGCTGTCACACACACACACGCACACTCTCACACTCTCACTCACACACACTCTCTCTCTCACATATACACACACACATATACACTCTCACACACGCATGCACACACACACTCTCACTCTCACTCACACACATATACTCTCACACACATATACACTCACACACACATACGCACACACACACTCTCTCACACACACTCTCTCACTCTCACTCACACACATATACACTCACACACACATGCACACACACACTCTCTCTCACTCTCTCGCACTCTCTCTCTCACACACACATACATTGAATCAAGAGCAGGTATTCGCCTGTTGGTTGACACAGGCACGTATTGATCTATGTCTATTAGCGTGTCCATTTCTGATCTTTCACAAGTTCTATTGTATTTGCGTAGTGGCAGCCGGGGAGAAGTTCGCTTGTTTCTGGGTGATTGCTTGAGTGTTCGCTCGCTGTGTTTGTGTGTGTGTGTGTGTGTGTGTGTGTGTGTGTGAGTGTGTGTGAGTGTGTGCTGTGTTGGAAGCCGTTATCCACGCACTTGCCAGACACTAATTGAATTAGTTTCCACGTGTTCGGGTTCTTTTCACATGCTCGAGCTGGAATAAAAGAGAGGAGTTCAGTTTGGCGCGGGTTATTTTCATTGTCGGTTGCGATTTGTTTTGCATACTTGGTGTTTTATATGCGTCATTTAAAGTTTCTTTGTTTGAACACTTGTCACCAGTGATATCAATGTTGACCCGCTGGATCCACGCCAGACTTAGAAGTTCTGCTCATTTATTGAACTAGGTCGGCATATGTGAAACAGCGCTAAAACATTCACCAGCATGTTAGAAATTGGCAGCGCTTGAAAGTTCGGCCAATTCCGGCTTGTTTTGCACTTTTCCATCATTTCTTTCTTTTCTTATTGGAATACTGACTCAGTTCTAAAAGCATATGATAGTATGCATCACTTTCTTACGGCGATTTAGTTTGTTTTCGTTCTCAGAGAGAAACAAATATGAATACAATATGTACAGTACTTGATTTGTATGCCGTTTCAACTGAATTGGGCACAGCCTGTCCTCATACCGACGATATCAAACTCGTACAGACGTTTTTATTCATTCAACTATAATTTCTCATCTTTCTTTCAGATGTTTCTATTTTTTGCTCTCCTAATCATCCCGAGTCTCCCGTTTTTATCACAGCTCAACAGTTGAACTTGTGTGTGTGTGTGTGTGTGTGTGTGTGTGTGTGTGTGTGTGTGTGTGTGTGTGTGTGTGTGTGTGTTTGGGTGCAGGTTTGCCTCGCGCCAGGACGAGAGGTTTCCTGACACGTGGCTATCTCGCACGTGCCCGTGTCCCACGTGCCGAACCACGTTCTGTTTGTTAGATGTTCGCCTCATTGTGTCTGGCTAGTAGGGTTCAGTGTCGCGTCTTTTGGTCGACTTAATGTGCGTCGAATTAAAGCGTGTACTTGCATTGGCCTGGTGTATATGAATTTGCCATTGTGTTGGTGTGTTCGACTCAAATACACCGTGTCCCGGTGTATTGGACAGGTTGCCTTGGTCTGCTTGTGTTTTCTTTTAAATTTCATTGATTTAATTTATTGTATTCGTGGCGGGTTTCTGGTGTCACTTGTCTGATGAATGTTTGTTATGTTCATGCAGAAAGTAAGAGCAATTTGCCGTGATGACGGCGGTCATTTCGTTTGAGCGAGAAATGCAAGTGAAAATAAACCTCGGGCCAATGTATATAGCGTGTGAACACATCCCAGGTCGTTGTATTATGTGCAAATCAGTTTAGTTTGGAAATATATTAATATCCGTCACTTCCCATCAGAATACGCAAATGCATAATTTTTCATTAATCACATTCGTGTTTTTAATTAGCATTCCTCTTCACCGCATCATATCACAAATATGTATTCAAACGCCTCTGAAATACCGTTTTCTATAGATGATTTAAATTTCGCAGCTTATATTGGTATGGAGTGTATGGAACTATATAATGGGTGTAGTGGTATGTGTGTGTGTGTGTGTGTGTGTGTGTGTGTGTGTGTGTGTGTGTGTGTGTGTGTGTGTGTGTGTGTGTGTGTGTGTGTGTGTGTATGTGGGAGGGGGACATTTGTTTCCTGAAGATAATAAGGCATACACTGAAAGAACACCGTCGCTCAAGCAACCTATTAACTATTAACTTGTGGGTTCCTGGCTATTGCTGTCCTTCCAGTGACTGAGGTCGATGTCCACTGTCATACTGGCATCTCTACACGACTTCCTCGGGTTACTGCACAACACACACACACACACACATTCGCGTTTGAACCGGCATAATATACTACATTACATTACGTTACGTTACATTGAGTTGGAATTCATGAGCGATTATTTTGAAGATATTACTTCAACCACTATGTTATTGCATTCTGGTTATTTTGAGCATGGTGGTTGCAGTGTCGGTGGGAGTTTCATGTTCAGTTTGGCGATAAGCATGAGTGCAATGTTGGCATATTCTTGTGCAGTATTCAATCAATGATATCAGAGCCAAGGCAACCCCCCCCCGACCGCGTGGGGGGGGGGGGGGCGAGTGTTGAGGGGCCCGGCTGCCTCACGCATTATATTGAAATTTATCATAAAGTAGCGCATAAAACTACCGTAAGTCCCCAGGAGACCAAGGAGATGCTCGTAGCTGCTTTTTCCCAAAGTCGTACATCTATTATAATGGAGGTTTATTTGAAATGGGGGTCCTTATTATTCGCTTCAGGTGGGGGTGGGGTCTATAAGACTTTGCGACGGCTCTGAATGATATTGCTGGTGTGTTGCACTGACTGTTGAGCGTGCGGTCTGATGAACACATTCTCCTGCACCCAGCCCATGTTGTCGTTGTTACACAGCACGTGCGACAAGCTCATCTTGCGGATCTCTTGTAGTTGTTCTTTATCGCATCGTCCGTACACGACCGCAACCCATTCAGAAACACACACACACACACACACACACACACACACACACACACACATATATATATATATATATATATATATATATATAGCATCATTATCATGTAGGACATTAATTTACCTTCGTTGATAATTATCAACTTATATTATAATATTAGTTGAGTGTTTCATTTAGTTGTGAATATCATATGTTATCATGTACTATGCTATGATGGTTCTATGCGTGTATGAGTTGTGATTTTATAACATGTCGGTGTGTGTGTGTGTATGTCGTGTGTATGTTTGTATGTCGTGTGTATGTTTGTATGTCACTTGACATCGCCAGTGACATGACCAGTTACTGTAATCGCAAGTCTATAGTTCAGTGCGGCTCATGTCTGACTGTCGCTGGTTTTCGTTACAGTACCAATAACTTCAATCATCTATAGTATATTGACTCTATGACGCTCCTTTATTCTGGAGTAAAGCTTGTTGATCACTTTTTGCTGTGAGCCTAAGTATATCAGAATATTCATCATGTTATTACCTACATGCTAGATGTTTAGCCAATTCAAGTTGCGTGTTGTGTTGTGTGGTGTTGTACCGGCAGTGAATGATCCGATTTGGTTGCCTTCTTCGTAGTAGAAGCGATCTCCCAGACGCAGCTTGATGAACTGGTCAAGAAGGATGCAGTGGAAGGTCGGACCAATGAGAGCACCTTCTTTCACTCTCTCCGACACTCCGCCCACATACAAGTCAATATCCTCGACGCTCTCGTACAAAATCCTCAGCGCTTGAATAGTCTGTGAAAACATAAAGCGCAGGGACGAAGGGTGTTGCCATAATTATCATTTTTATTATTAATTACAGACAAAACCAGCAGTATGGGAAGAGTGCAAGCACTATTACCACCCTGCGGTGATTCATGTACTGGAAGCGCCCAAAGAGAGAGAAAAAAGATAAAAAAGTCAACAATTCCAGAGATAAATGGTATTTTTCTCACAGAGAATGAGTTTGTTGTAAAATCGTACCGAGTCTATTCATCCATTAAGACTCGAAATTGTTTTAATCTATTTAGTAGTTAGTGTATTTAGTGTATGGAGGAGGAAACGCGGTTTTTGTGAGCATTTTCTTGTGTATTTGTTTATGCAAACTGTGTGAGAGGACGAGAGGTGGTACTGACGCTTTGATCCATGTCGAGATCATCCCAGTACGCGGCGGCTTCAAGACCACAAGTTCTGCGGATGTTGTTGTAGGAAGGAATGCCGTGCTCCCTTCCTCGCTGTACATTGAGAGCAACCAGGTCCATGCCGAATGGAAGCTCAAACTGAAACAGCCTTCCCACTATCTGTCAAATGAACACATCCAAATACAATTCGATCAATCTAGAAGCTGGGAAAGCAGTGTCAATCGCAAAGTTCTATGTGTTTTGAAAACTTCACCAGGTGAAAATACCAAGCAGTTCGTGGGTTCCAGAGTGGTGTTATCAGTGCACCAGCTCACCTCTTCAGCAAATGCGTTGTCAAACTCCATCATCGGCATTTCCAGCAGTCCTCTCAACAGATCGCGGTAGCCATTCTCCTGGTACAACTCGAACGGAGCGAATTGTAGCGAGTGCAGGGGCATTTGCTTCTTCTTGCCAAACGTTGGCATCATGCTGAAAAATATACCGATGCAAGTGCATTCAGTTACGGGGTATATGCTGCTTGTCTAGTCAACACGATCCAATCATAATCGTATCTTGCGAAGCCAGTGTATGAAGTGAAAATTATCCAATGCACTTCTTATCAGGCTTTGTTAGGATCTCCCTGCTACTTGTAATCGTGTAATTCCAGTACAACCAGATTCATGGTCGAGTCGTCGGCGACTAAAGCGGCTCCTCCTCACTGTTCTGCAGTGAGGAGGGTGGCTAGACACCCCACAGGAATAAAAACAAAACATGTTTCAAGGGCGGATGAGCTATCTGATAGCCAACGGCCATCTAGCAAGCTCCCATTTTACAAACGTATTTTCATTTTTCTATTTGTGCCTACTCCCTGCTCGCTGTGATGTTGCTGTCGGTTGTGTCTTTTTCGCGCCTGTGTATAAATATGTGCGCTATATTAAATATATGGTGTTGTTGTTGCTGTTGTTGTTGCTTACACAATATCGTCTGGAATGAGCGTGTGACCGAAACGGTAGGCTGCCGCTGCAAATTCGTTGGAGATGGCCGCGCTGACTTCTGGGTCGTAAAAGTAGGTGAATCCTTGGGCGCGTGGAAGTAATACCCCGGTCTTCTCCATGTGCTCGCGACCTGACCACAGACAATAAGCGATTTAAGTGGAAGCGTAATGATAGAATAAATGACATGTGTTCTTACAGACTTTGTAATTGAGAAAATCATGTATGACTGAGAATGCCAAATGCAATATTTATGTATTCTATCAATACCATTGATTTTTTTAATATTGAACATTGTATATCGGCATAATTCATTCGGCACCCACTGCCAAATTCAACGTTTGAATTTTCGAGATATTTCTCGGCTGCGAGTCATACAGCTGGCTAGCAAACAGAGTTTTAGCGCACCGAGCACGATGGGCAGAAACTCGTTGTAGGTGATGTGCTGGTTGAGAGCGGCCACAATTCGTCTTGCTTCCTGATAGAGCGTCTCGTCGCCCCAGCTCGGGTTGACCACGGCCAGCCTAGCGACAAGACGATTGTGCTCGCGCATCCACAGTGTATGCATGACGGCTAAGTTGATCTGCTCGTTCACTCGATCATCACCTGACACACACACACACACACACACACACACACGCGCACAGTGATTGAGAGGATTTCAAAAACAGATCGGTAAGGCCGTAGCCGTAATGTTTGGAACGAGAGGGATCAAAGAGGACATGGTATGAAACTGAGAAAAATAAGACGCCGACACAAGATCAAACAGGACATTTTCCTTATACCAGCAGCATAGAAAAGTGGAATAGTTTAGACAGCTCGGAATAGTAAAAACGAGAACAATTCAATCGTTCAAAGAGAGACTGGATAAATAATGATTTGGAGACAGGACAGCTCAAGCGCAAGCTCATATCGAGTAATGCACAAATACGTGGGAACATATTGTACGATTAACCAATCAGCTGTAGTAACAACAAATCAGCTCGTAGTAACCAATCAGCTGCGAGCTGGTTACGTGCTTGCCGCCGTGACACCAACACACGTGTCACGGGCCAGCAGCAAAGGTCACCAAAGGTCAAGTCTAAGCCGATTGTTTTGGCTGGCACACATACACACACCCACGTAACCATACACGCTGACACACAGTGCAAAATCACATACAACGCATAACATTTATGAAATCGGCAGTATCATTATAAATAACAAGTGTGTGTGTGTGTGTGTATGTGTGTGTGTATGTGTGTGTGTTTTTATGCATACATTCATGAAGGCATGTCACTTAAGAATTCGTACATGTATTTATATTTCCTCCTGTTCTATATTTGCATTTTGGTTAGGCTTCGGTACACGAGGCCACTGCAGGATGGTAATAGTGCCTGCGCCCTTGCTATGACTCTAGATTTGTCTCTAATTAACAACAATAATAATAATAATATTTGTACGATAATTAGGTGGGTTGTGGATCTGACCGGCTAGGAAGCACGTGTGGGACTTGTTGGTGGCGTCGACGCAGGAGAATGGATATGGAGGCAGTAGGACGTGTCCTTCCTGCAGTCGCTGGATCAAACGTCCTCCCACGTCCTCGCGCAGCTTGTTGAAGTCCACATCGTCAGGACGCAGTGAACCGTAGACATTGCTTGCATCGATATAAGCCGTCACCTGATTCAACTGCACTCGTGCATACAAACACAAACTCGAAAAGTGAACGTCACCATAATGAACACGTGTTTGTGTGTGTGTGTGTGTGCTTGCGCGGTTTTGGGTCTAGAAATATGTAAACTAATGTCTGAAAGTCAGGAAACTAACTCAAACTAACTCTTGAAAAGTACATTTCCTATTGACTCTGCTGAAGAGCATTTTATGACCTGCTATGGAATCCTGCTGAGCAAACATCTCCCAATCAAGACGAGGTGATCTGTTTACCTGTTCTCGTGGACCCATCTTGCAGGCGGCTGATTGCACGTACTTGGAGCGCACGAACTCCATGCACCTCTCGCCGTAGCGGTAGTAGAAAGGGTCTGCCGCAGACAGCTCAATGGGCAGGCATTCCGGGTGTAATTCCGAGTCGGGGTAGCGGTAACCATAGCGACAACAACGCAGAGCATTGCCATTGATGGCTGAAACAAGACAAACTCAACATCACCAATCCAAATTCAACACTGCATACTTCTAAAACATTCTCTAGAAACATTCAAACCTGATGTCTCCGTAATTCATATACCGTATATTTCTGCGTATAAGACGACCCTTAAAGTAAAAATATCACCTTTAAAAATTGTGGGTCGTCTTATACAACCGATATAAAGTCAGACCTTGAGTTAACCTTGACCTTAAAATGTGCTCTAGTTTTATACCTCGTCTTATCTGACGGTGGCCTTATACGCCGAAATATAAGGTATATATATATATATATATATATATATATATATATATATATATATATATATATATATATATATATATATATATATGTGTGTGTGTGTGTGTGTGTGTGTGTGTGTGTGTGTGTGTGTGTGTAGTCCAACTAACTCTCGCTCATGGGAGTGAGAGTGATGTCGTGGTCGAGGTATTGTCCCCACTGCATCACCATCACACTGAAGTCCTTCCTCCAGGGCTTCACTGGACGTTGAGATCCCAGATCAGCGTTGACGCTGTTGTTGAAGCCCCTGCTAGCTGCACTGCCGTGGTCGTGCTTGTCATCTCGTCTCGTGCCAAGCAGACTGACCAGACGTGCTGAAGGAAGCTCAGCACCGCTGGATGCTCGCCTCGGCTCTGATATGCCTGTTGAATGTCCAGTACACACTTATTAATTACAGGCACATCCAGTAGCATGGGGGAAGAGTGCAGGCACTATTACCACCCTGAGGTGGCCCCCATGTACCGGAGAGCATCTTCCTTGATCATTGGAAAATGATCGTTAAATCATCATGATTTTGGATATTTTGGGGGGGGGGGAAATTCATCATTACCCCGCTGATAATAAGCATAGAAGCCCAAATGCTTGATAACTTTGTATTGCTCGGTGCCCGATGTTAAGGCAAAATGGAGAAATGTCGTCTGAAACGTTAAAAACTGGACATTATCTATATAATTACAGTTTTATAACTCGAAAAATCTCACAATGGGAATATTTTAATTATTCATAAAGATTATATAAAAAGCTCTGTAATGTCAGCACTGAATTATAAACAAATTTTCTCCATTGGCCAATATAGTCGCTGAAATGAACGCGAGCTACTGAACAACAACACACTACAGATTTGCTCTGTAGCTTTTGCGTCAAGCTTGGAAAGCATGCAGGCTGTGCAACAGTGTTTTGTTGAAATTCAGCTCAATTGACAGAACCAAGTGCGCGAGAAATTTGCATAATTAATTTTAGCAGTGTCAAGCCCGAATGCGACGCACACATAACAGTGAGAACGTAGACGAGACGATAAACAACAATTGTCCGACGAATATGCCAAGCGGAAGGAGAAGATTTGTTGCAAAAAAGCTTGACAGCGGAAATTGTGAAAATACTAATAAAAACGCTAAAACGCACAAAACCAAAAAATTCGTCTTCACTTATTTTAATTGGGGCTATTATTGTTATTAGATCAATACAGTGTATATTGTTATTAATATATTAAATGAATTCTCTGAGAGAAAAATATACCGCTGAATACTAGAACTTAATTTTAATGTTAAACGGTGCAGATAAAGTTAATTCTTATCTACTTTCATAAATTCCCTAGTTATATAACCCCATTCTTTCCTAAATTAAATCTTCTTTTTCAATTCGACTTTATTCTTAATTCTTGAGAAACAAAACTTTCTTATCACAGCCAACACATTTTTGTAAATATATAAAACTATTCTTGAAATTCAGTGGTGTTTAAATGGTTGGAGGTACTTAAATATGTTAGCAGCATGCATGTTCAATTTCCCGGTAAACAGGTGTAATTCAGCCCGCCGTAGGGCGTTTTCTCACCATCGTAATAGTCAGCCACTGCCACTCTTTCATAATTGGTATCTGACGCGCCCCACGACGGGTTTCTCACGTTGTTACAGCTGCCATCAATGTGACGATAGCGGTAGGTGGGGTCACACTCAAAAAGCAGCTCACAGGAGCGCTGCAGAGTGGTGTTGAGCAAACTGACAGACTGAAGGGAAGATGCAGCCTCTGTGCGACTCAAATTCAGCCTGCACAACAACAGTGACAGATACGCCGGGTTTGTAAAAAAACACCGCATAACTCGGCCAAGAAACAATACAATGTATTGTACGTGTGTAGGTGTGTGTGTATGTGTGTGTGTGTGTGTGTGTGTTGCCGATGAGCTCGTGTACGTGTGTGTGCGTGTGTCTGTGTTCTGCCTGTATTGTATTGTCTTGCTTTGTAAATACGAAACTTATATTTGAATATGCATGTGATTGTACATGAATGTATGTGGTGTTAAATGTTTATATCAGCGCAATTGAGACATGATGTGTGTATTGCGCTTTACAAATGACTCAATAAATGAAATGAAATGAATGAATGTGTGTGTGTGTGTGTGTGTGTGTGTGTGTGTGTGTGTGTGTAAACGTATACTGTACTGCTATATGTGTAATATATAGCAGTGACCGAATTGTTACAAGCGATTCACAAGCGAAACAATGGAAAGCAACTTTAGCAGCAAAATTTTTGAGGGAAAAAATGGTAATTTCATATGAGAATTCCCAATAATTTGCTGTAATAGTTTGCAAAAACTATTTTAGCTAATGCGAGATATAGAGGGCGAGTTTGCAATATATCATTGTAGTTGTATTTGCCAAGCCCATCAAAAACGTTCACCACGCTAAACAACAAGGAGAATTAAAGATGTCAGGATGGCGAGGCATGAGAGACATGTAGGCTTTTACCGTACTGTTGCACACACAGAATCGTAGGCGACCTAACCTAGGTGTGGTGTAGGTGTACGTGTGCCTAGGTGTGTCTAGGTGTGGTGTAGGTGTAGGTGTGCCTAGGTGTGGTGTAGATGTACGTGTGCCTAGGTGTGGTGTAGGTGTATGTGTGTCTAGGTGTGGTGTAGGTGTGCCTAGGTGTGGTGTAGTTGTATGTATGTCTAGGTGTGGTGTAGGTGTGCCTAGGTGTGGTGTAGGTGTGCCTAGGTGTGGTGTAGGTGTAGGTGTGTCTAGGTGTGGTGTAGGTGTATGTAAGCCTAGGTGTGGTGTAGGTGTACGTGTGTCTAGGTGTGGTGTAGGTGTAGGTGTGCCTAGGTGTGGTGTAGGTGTAGGTGTGCCTAGGCGTGGTGTAGGTGTGCCTAGGTGCGGTGTAGGTGTATGTGTGCCTAGGTGTATGTGTAGGTGTATGTGTGTATAGATGTGGTGTAGGTGTATGTGTGCCTAGCCTAGGTGTGGTGTAGGTGTAGATGTACCTAGGTGTGGTGTAGGTGTGGTGTGTGCCTAGGTGTGGTGTAAGTGTAAATGTACCTAACCTAACCTATATACAATAGCATACAGAACTAGTATGAAAACAAAATTTCAAATAAATTGTGTCATTACGATATTTTGAAACGTTATCAAAGGATAACTCATCAAGATATATTATCAGTAGGGCTGTCAAAAAAGTAACCTAAAAATCACAAAAAGTAACTTTATTTTAGAGAAAAAGTAACCTAAAAAAGTAACCTAAAATATCCTATGAGTTTTAATGTTATTATCACTTTTGCATCGCTATATCTCAGGTTTATCACGCCTTTGCTGATTAGTGCTCTATATGAAATACAAGGTTTGTTTGTTGTTTGTTTGTGAACATAAAAATTAACCTAGTAACCTATAAAAAGGTAACCTAAAAATAACCTAATCTTCGCAAAAATAACCTTCAAAAAAGGTCAATTTCTGTTTGAAGTTCTGCAGTAAGAAAATACACCAGTCCTTCTTTTCTATCCTCTTTCCTAGTTGGTACTATTTTTCCACCCTCTCTCCGATCTGGTACCATTTTTACAACAAACCACCGAAAGTGACTTAATATTGTTTGGCTAACATCGCAAAAAGGAGCATAGCCATCAAAATACAATTTAAAAGTGGAAAGCTAATACAAAGGTGAAATACACTAATTGCAAATGTAAATATTTCAGTAATGGTCGCAATAATGTTCTTTATATTGTTTTAATGGAACTTTTGATCAAATAGCACGTAGTATAGCTTGTATAATAGTGTTGGCGTGAACACTGCATGTGTGAATGCGTCCTCCCATATATAGCACCCTGTGCTCACAGTCTTATAAATGTCAAACGTGGGAAAATGGCGCTATATCACGCCCTGAAAATCACGTGCTAATTCCAGTTCAAGTAAATGCGTACTGTCAAGTGCTACAGTGCAATATCTGGTATATACAGCTCACACATCGTACTATACCACGCTCCAAACATCTCACGACACCCTCCGGTTCGTAAACATTGCCTAAAATGGAATGACGCTATCAAGCGTACCCAAAAACGTATAAATATCGAGTAGCACAGATATTAAAGTGAATATCAATCGCTAGATCCTAACAGCAGAAGTTTGGCATTTCTTGATCTTCAGACCTAATATTCCATCTCTTTTCCTATTGTATCCTCATATACCGTTTTTGTGCCTCGTTTTCGTTACCGTTTCTGTACATCTTATCTGCAAAAAGTCACCAAACTTCGTGGTAAACTTACCTAATAACAAGAAAAATAGCAAAAGGTAACCTGACGATAAAAAAGTAACCTAACAGGAAAAAAAGTAACCTAACAATGAAAAAGTAACTTTTGATAACCTAATAAGTTTTTTAATAATCATCGTACACAACTTTTTATTGCAGTTTTAGGTAGCTTATGAAAAAGTGACCTTTAGGTGAAAAAGTAACTTTATTAACTTTTGACAGCCCTAATTATCAGTAAATTCTAACTTATAAGATATCACATTGTCTATTATCAGATAATAATTTGAAATTTACATTGGATACAATTGAATGCAGTGTTTCAAGCAAATTTAAGGACTTACACAAATAAAGTGCGTCTTGTTATATAAACATATAAATATGAAAAAGATATATGTATTGTTATTATTAGTTGTGATAGCCAGCTCAGCGCGTGCTAACACGTCATCGTTCAATATTATACAGTGGGAAAGAGTTTAGGAGCGAATAAGAATTCGCATTAAAATTCCTTCTCTCCAACAGATTAGCAGAGTTGAGTGCATTGTGTCGGTTGCATCGAACAAGATGCACGATAATCTCTATCAAGGCCCATTTGTGCAATGTGTGCAACGTCATTGCTGGAAGGACGAATGTTGGCATGCATACACTCATACACACACACACACACTCACACACACACACACACACACACACACTCACATACACACACACTCACACACACACACACACACACACACACACACACACAAAAACACATGCACACATGCACACAGACTCAACACCATAAACATGGATAATTTTTGCATGTGAATTTTTGCGAGCACAAGGAAATCATGCGTCTCATCAAGCAATCACAGCCATCATAGTTCTGGCTTATACGTCACCGAATCAGCCACAATATGCAGCGACAGAGGCCGGTTTTGTCTCAAGCAGTGCTGTAAAGGCATGGCTGAACGCTAGGCACGTTTTTACCCGGTTATTAAAAGAATGAGCAGATGCATGGATAAGATGTGTATATTAAGGAAAAGAGATCAATGTGTTGAATATGTGTGAAACATTGACACCAAGGGCGTAGATATGGATCGAAGTTCGGAGGAGGGGTGACAGTCATGCATGCATTAGAGTTCGAAGTTGACTCAGTTGGCTAATTGCATGACACCCCAAAACTTTTTCGCCCTATTCAATTACAATGTACATACCTCGATGATAAGTATATTGCATATTATTGCAAGAACACATACTTTTAGTGTATTGTTACTTTGTTGCTATGCTGATTTTGATGACAACACTGCAAACAATCTGAACTCAGCACAATTATCGAGGAGTATAATTGCATATTCATGTCCGCAGCCAATTAGTCGGCAGTATATTATATTATAGTCTCCCTCATATCTCCGAGAATCTACACCCTTGATGGACACAGGAGACATCAGCAGGCGGAGATGAATGAGTGCTAGTTGTGTGCTGTACTTACTCACGCGAAATCTTGGAGGCAGCGTGCAAAACAACTTCGGCTTCTGTCAGGCGTTCGTGCAGGTGGGCAGTGACTGGGAGTCGCCTCCTGTGGCCGCGGCTAGTAGTCGGGGTCTCATCGGCCCGCTGTTCCGACTGTCTGCGTCGCTCAGCTCGACCACTCGAGGACAAGTGATGTCGAGCCTGCTGCACCGCCGACTCCAGCAGCTGCTTGTCCACTGGCAATGACCTGGACGATGAGGGAGCACTGAGCAGCAACCGGGTACTGTCTGAGTGGTGGCGTGTCGTCACATACAAGCGCACACACACACACACCAACACACACATTTTAACTGTAAGGAAGTTGACTGGCAAAATTGGAACGCAAACGGATCACCGAACTCATGGAATTCAAGACTTATGACACTGATGATGAAAAATTACATGAATCAGTGGGTTCAAGAGAATACTCGATTCAGGGGTTCAGACGAGCCATCAAAACTAGATTTGGTTTTTACTGATGAAATGGACATAATAAAATCGTTGACGTATAAGAGTCCAATTGGCAAAAGCGACCATGTGCTGATAGAGGCAGTTTTAGAGTATGGAAAACCTGCAAAAGGTACCTGTAAATACTACGGCGATAAACTGAACTATGACAAAGCCAACATAAAACAGCTTAAGAGATACTTTGATGAGGTCGACTGGACCGCTATGTTGACAATGACGGATGTTCAACAAAAATTTGATTATTTTGTTGACGTGTACAAGCTCGGTGTTGAAAGATATGTTCCAAGAATAAAAAGATCATACACCAAGAAAAATGTTTGGTTCAACAAAAGATGTGAAAAAGCAAGAGAGGACAAAGAAAAAGCATGGAACATATTGCGAAAGAGAAATACTTATGAGCACTGGAAAGAGTACAAAAGAGCCAGAAACAATTACGTGAAAATAAGACGAGAAGAAACAATGAATTATGAAAAAAGTATAGTTGAAAAATGTGAAAAAGAACCGAAGATGTTCTACAAGTATGTCAACGGAAAGATGAAAAATTACGTGGGCATCGAAAGAATTCAACATGAAGGCGAGACCGTTACTGAACCAGAGAAAATCTGCGAAATTATGAATTATAGATTTCACATGGTGTTCACTGATGAAAGTCCCTTTGATGGAAGTCGAATCTTGCCGAAATGTAGGCCTATGGGAGATGTGTATTTATCTAAGAAAGATCTGATCGAGAGACTGTCGAAGTTAAAGAATGGGAAATCGGTTGGACCAGACGGAATTGAGGGGAGCATTATCAGGGAATGCAGGGAAGAGTTGACGGAGCCATTGTATGACGTCATATGTACTAGCTTGCGCCTGGGTGAAGTTCCTTCACAATGGCAATGTTCGAGCATTGTTCCAATTCACAAGAAGGGTTCGAAAGAGGAATCATCCAACTACAGGCCTATATCACTGACCAGCGTGATATGTAAAGTGTGTGAAAAAATCATCAAGGACCAGTGGGTAAAACACCTGGAGAGGGAAAAGGTTTTGTCAAATGCACAATACGGATTTAGACAATCAAGATCATGTGTGTCGAGTCTTTTATTGTTTTACAACAAAATTATTGATGTTGTACAGGAGAGGGACAAGTGGGTGGACTGCATATACTTGGACTTGTGCAAAGCTTTCGACAAGGTCCCATTCAGGAGGCTTCTGTGGAAACTGGAGTATTGTGGAGGAATACAAGGACCACTATTGAAATGGATGGAACATTACTTGACCGATAGAAAAATGAGTACAACTGTGAGGGGAGCGGCTTCTTCGTGGAAGCGGGTGAAAAGTGGGGTGCCACAAGGCTCTGTGCTCGGACCAATAATGTTTCTCATATATATCAATGATATAACGAACGATCTGGACAGCACCGTTCACCTTTTTGCCGACGATGCCAAATTGATGAGAGTCATAACGAGTAAGAGAGACTGTGAACAATTGCAATGTGACATCGACAAGATTCAAGAATGGTGTCAAAAATGGTTAATGAGCCTCAACGAAACAAAGTGTCATGTCATGAAATTTGGCAAAAGCGGGAAGAGACCATCTGTGGACTATGCACTGGGATGCGTCACGCTGCGAGAGGTGGACAAGGAGCGAGATCTTGGTGTGATTATCCAGAATGATCTGTCACCGCAGGCGCACATTGATGACCTTTTCGCTAAGTCGTATGCACTTATTTCAAAAACGAGAAGAGTATTCAACTACATGGATGAGAATATGTTCAAAAAAATCATGATAGCTCTAATTAGGCCAAAGATCGAATACGCAGCTGTAGTTTGGTCTCCACACGAAGTGAAACATATAAAGAAAATAGAAAAGATTCAAAGACTAGCCACAAAATTGGTACCAAACTTGAAAAACATGTCTTACGAGGACAGATTGAGGAAAATTGAATTACCCAGGCTTGATGAGAGGAGAGAAAGAGGTGATTTAATAAACATATATAGATGCATAAATGACACGGTCAACACAGACGACATCGGATTAGTTTTTCAAGGAAATGTGCGTAGAGGACACTCAAAAAAACTGAGGAAAACACGTTGTCGAAAAGATGTAAAAAAGTATAGTTTCCCGTTTAGGAGCGTAGATCAGTGGAACCAATTAGACAGCAAAATAGTTGAAGCTAGAAATTTAAGTTCCTTCAAAAATATGTTAGATAAATTATGGAAAAGAGACGGGACAGCACGAGCTTAGCTCATATCCTGTAGAACAACTATGTGAGTACAACTATGTGAGTACATACACATACAGTATTCACACACACAGTATACACACACATAAACACATATTACACACACATACATACACACACAGACACACACATGCACACACATGCACATACACACATATACACACACATGCACACCAGCACACACATACACATACAGTATTCACACACACAGTATACACACACATAAACACATAGTACACACACATACATACACACACATGCACACACATACACATACACACATATACACACACATGCACACCAGCACACACATACACATACAGTATTCACACACACAGTATACACACACACACACATGAACACATAGTACACACACATACATACACACACAGACACACACATGCACACACATACACATACACACATACACATACACACATATACACACACATGCTCACCAGCACACACATACACATACAGTATTCACACATACAGTATTCACACACACAGTATACACACACAGTATACACACACATAAACACATAGTACACACACACATACACACACATGCACACACATGGACACACATGCACACACATACACACACATGCACACGCATACGCACACATACACACACATACACACACACATACACACATACACACACATACACACAGCGTATACACAAATGTGATATTTTTCAATTTGTCCTACCAGTAGATATCAGACAAACAATTATACTGTACATAATAACCAAACCTAAGCACGCATACAAAGTGTTATACAATGTTTTACCAAAAATCAATCGATACCAAACAGGTTTGATACACTGCAAAAATTCACAGACTCAATGCAGCTAGATTTCAATGTGTGTGTGTGTGTGTGTGTGTGTGTGTGTGTGTGTGTGTGTGTGTGTGTGTGTGTGTGTGTGTGTGTGTGTGTGTGTGTGTGTGTGTGTGTGTGTGTGTGTGTGTGTGTGTGTGTATGTCCGGGATAATGAGGATTTAGATAACAGATAGTGACGAATATCCACCTCTCACTCACTCACTCACTCACTCACTCACTCACTCACTCACTCACTCACTCACTCACTCACTCACTCACTCACTCACTCACTCACTCACTCACTCACTCACTCACTCACTCACTCACTCAGTCACTCACATGATATCGGGTAATCTTATGCCACCTCTCTCTCTCTCTCACTGAGCTGATCTTAAAACACCTTATCTCTGACTGTTGTTGCTAACGAATAACTCACTTTTCTTGGCTGTCCGCTCGTCAAGGACCATCTCTGTTGACGTCACTGGTGATGACGTCCCTGTTGATGACGTCACTGGTGATGACGTCACTGGTGTTGACGTCACTGGTGATGACGTCACTGGTGCCGAAGGGAGGCAACAGAGACCTTGTCCACTTTCTCCGCATTCTCCAGAACATGTCCATTTAAGCGCATCTGCCACTTCTTGGTAACCACCTTGAATATCCTGCAATCGCCTGCACACACACACACACACATAGACACACGCACACACACACACACACACACACACAGACAGAGCCTCATGTATAGTCCATATAAGTGCACAGGTGGATTTTTGAGGAAATTGCAGCCGACAACGCGCGTTTAATGAAGTGCACGACTCACGCGATCCTCCTTGCTGGATAATAACAGCATTTCAGACGAGAACGAGGTGCGCATTGGAAAACCATAAAAAAATGTCACTGCACACCTCATTCTCGAAAACAAACCTCCATCTTGTGTTGTGTTGTCAATTCATGACAGCGTACGAAAAAACACTATGGAAGAAAACTAAACTACGCCATAGAAGAAAATGAAAACGTTTTCAACCTACCTAACACGACCAGATATTCAGGCTGAATTTGTCCATGGGCTGCCTAGAATTCACTGATTCCAGTCTTGTTCTTGAGTTCGCCGTGTGTGGTTGTATTTTCGTTCGCTCCTTCGTGTTATCTGTGTGCCGATCTCGGAGTCTTTCTGCCCATTTTGCTATGTCTACTCCACCCTCTGCAGCCAGCGAGCGTGCGTGTAAGTGTGGTGAGCCGGTGGGGGATGCGTCTGTCATCAAGTGCGAGGGATGCGCCGGCATGTTTCACGTGTCGTGCGCCGCGCTGACTAAGCCTGCGTATAACGCTATACGCAGGTACAAGCTCTTCTGGCTGTGCGAAGAGTGCAAAGACGAGTACCGCGCGTCCCGTCGCCCCTCACTCACCGTGGAGAGAGTGTGTGCGGTGATCGACAGTCGACTGGAGACATTCCGCGCCTCTGTCCTTCGTGAAGCCAACCCCGCCGACACCTGTGCGCCCTCAACCTCTGTCTCAGAGCGTGACCAGCCTTTCACTCATCCATTCGCCCTAGTGCTGAAGAGTAAAGGAGCGGAGCCGGTGAAGGCAGAGCGCGTGCTGTCGGCCCTTCGCACTGTACCGGTGGCCAAGTCTCGCCCAACAAAGTCTGGCGGTATGGTGCTGCACTGCTCCACTGAAGCCTCAGCTAGCATGGCAGCCAAGTCTCTGAACGAGCACTTGGCTGAAGAACTGCATGTGGCTGTCACAGGCAATTCTGCCTCTCGTCTGCCGCGAATCACTGTGGCAAACATTCAACAAATGTCACCTGAGGAAGTCGTCAGCTCTTTGCGGCTGAAAAACTCTCATCTCGCCAACATCCCAGCGTCACAGATGAAACTGTTGTTTCTGACGAAGCCAAAAGACGGCCGCACCAATGCCGTACTCGTAGTGTCTCCGGAGGTGCGCCAACTGATTCGTGTCGCTGGCAACAGAGTGTTTGTCGGGTTGTGCAGCTGCCCGGTCTACGATCGATACTGGGTGACTCGATGCTGGAAGTGCTCGGGTCTGGGCCACAAATCTGATCGCTGCCCATCAGCTACAGCAATTTGCGGTCACTGCGCTGGTGCCCACCTGTCGTCAGCCTGCCCTGACAAGAGCAAGTCAAAGTGCTCAAACTGCTGCCGTCATGGTAAACCTTCGGACCACTCTTCGTTTTCATCCTCCTGTTCCTCGTTCATTGCTGTGCAAAATTCTCTCCGCCAACGCACTATTGTGTCTTCCTCACACTGTTCTGAATTGTCTCCTGTCACCGCTTCTTCCTGACAACCCAAGTCTGACTCTTCTCTTCCTAAAATGCATGTTTCTGACTCTACAGCTATTGCTCAATCTTGTCATTCCTCACATCTGGTTTCCCTCGTATCCAACAATTCTGCTATTAACAATCTTACCCAATCTGCTCATATATCTCCCTTAGCCGTCACTAATTGTATTTCCTCCTTGGTTGGCCTGCTCAATATTCGGTCTGTACGTAATAAAGCTAATTTTGTTTCTAATCTCATTCTCTATCACAACTTCTCACTCTTTTTTCTCACCGAGACCTGGCTTTTTGACAGCGACGTTTCATCGTTTTCCGCCCAACTTCCACTTTCATTTAACTTCTTGCATGTGTCTCGCGATCTCACATCTTCTCGAAAATCTTGCGGTGGTGGTGTTGGTGCTGTTTATCACTGTTCTTTATCTTTATCACTTTTATCTACTCTACAATTTCCTTGTAGTTCCTTTGAATACGCTGCATTCTCGCTTTCTTTTCCTTCACACCCTAAATTAGGTATTCTATTGTTATATCGACACGATCACACTGGCACATCCTCAGTATTTCTATCTGAATTTGATACACTCCTATCTTTCTTCTCAGATACATTCTCCCATAATTTCATTGTTCTAGGCGATTTTAATTTCTGGATTGACTCACCATCTCATGCGCATGTTTCTGATTTTCTAACTCTGCTCAATTCTTGGGATCTTTCCGTTATGAACAGCGGTGCTACTCACCTATCCGGTCATACTCTCGACCTTGTGATCTGTACGCACTCCTCCAGACTGTCTCTCCTCGATACATTCACTTACCCCCCTGATTCTCTCATATCTGATCATAGCCTCATCACATTTTGTGTTTCTCTTCCTTCACCTTCTAAGCCTTCTTCCGCTTCACTGATGCTTCGTGATTACAAAAAATTTGATCCTTTATTATTTTGTCGTTTGGTTACCTCTCTTCTGAATCCCTCAAACTATTTGTTCCTCCCACCACTACTACTCCCCAAGTTTATATCCGACTCTCTCTCCCTCATCAATGATCAGATCTTCCCTTTGCGCTTACATCACTTTCGCTCAAGATCTCCTCCTCCTCCCTGGTGGTCGTCCGATCTATCCCGCTTGCGTTCAGAATGCAGAGCCCGTGAGCGTTCTTGGCGGCGCTTTCGCTCTTCTTCATCATGGTTCTCTTTCTGTAGTGCCCGCAAATCTTTTTTTTCTGTGGTTGCTTTGTCAAAATCTAATTTCTATCGTTCACAATTACGCCAACTCCAATCATCTCGCTCACGATGGATGACTCTGAAATCTATTTCTGGTCGCTCTTCTAAGTCATCTTGCTCAATATCTGCCAGTGAATTCGCCTCATTTTTCTCTTGTAAAATTGCATCCTTGCAATCCAAATTACCCACTAGCACTTTTCCTCTCCAATTTCCTCCTTGCCTTAGCACTGTTTCCTCTTTTTCCTCGATTGCTCCGTCTACCACAGCACGTTTTCTTACCAAACTTCAGAGGTCTAAATGTCCCACTGACCCCATACAATTTTCTGCTCTCTCTGATGCTATTATACTCCTTACTCCACTTTTCACATATATGGTTAACTCTTCTTTCCTTCACGGTTCATTCTTAGCTTCCAAACACGCCACTATACTGCCGATTCTCAAAAAATCCAATCTTGATCCCTCTCTGCCATGCAACTATCGTCCAATTTCTATTCTATCTCTGTCCTCCAAGCTTCTAGAATCTGCCATCCTTGTTCAATTACGGCCTATCATCTTGCCTGTTCTCGATCCCTGCCAATCTGGTTTTGTATCTCAGCACTCTACCGAAACACTTCTTCTCTGCCTCTCCAATGATCTATTCTCTAATTTTTCATTTGGAAATTCCGTGCTTCTGATTTCCTTAGATTTTTCTGCTGCCTTCGATCTAGTCGACCACGAAATCCTATGCTGCGATCTTGCTCATCTAGGCCTCACATCTACTGCACTTTCTCTTCTTACCTCATATCTAAATGATCGTTCCTATGCTGTTCGCAGTAATGCGGCTTTATCGTGCGACTTTCCTCTCACCTCTGGGGTTCCACAAGGCTCACTTCTTGGTCCTTTACTTTTCAACTTATACGTATCATCCCTTTGTCCTATTCTCCGCAGCTATCCAGTTTCATTTCACATATACGCTGACGACATCCAAATTTATTTTCCTCTTTCTCCTCATTCTTCAAATTTGGTCTCTATGCTGCTCACCCAGATTTCTTCTTGGGCTGCTTCACGTAAACTTGTTCTCAACCCTGACAAAACAGAATATCTAGTCTTTCACCCTCCTCGAATTTCTCCTCACTCTATCAACCTTCCGCTAGCCAATCAAATGCGCAATTTGGGTGTCTTGTTCGATCCTAACCTTTCTTTCTCGACTCATTTTTCTCAGCTTATCCGCTCGTGCCGCTTTTTACTCCGACAATTTTACCCTATTCGTTCGTCGATTGATGTCTCATCCGCTAGTCTTCTGGTAAACTCCTATATCTTTTCTAAGATCGACTATTGCAACTCGCTTTTCTTCCATCTTCCCTTGAAATCCATCCGCCAACTCCAAGCAGTGATCAACCTTGCTTGTCGGTTTGTACTGAGGCTTCCTCCGCGAACCCCTACTTCGGTGCATATCCGACAGCTCGGTTGGTTACCTGCTCTTTCTCGTATCCGCTATAAGGTATGTTGTCTGGTCTTCAAACTTATACACTCTCCCTCTTCTCCTTCATATCTCCGTTCCCTATTGACTCTCAATAATCGCACTTCTTGTCGCATTCCTGTGCCATTAGTCTGTCCTCCTGCTCTTAATCAATCCTCTTGGTCATCCAAATCTTTTTATTTCTCTGCTCCTCGTATCTATAACTCGCTTCCATCTTACCTTCACCACAAGTCTTCATTCCGATCCTTTTCTGCTGATCTTCATAAATATCTGCTCACTCGTTCTCTTGATGACTAAATGTATTATTTGTCTTTGGTTATATGTGTGTTGTTCGTGCTGATCGTCCTGTGTTGTACCCTCGTTGTTCCTGCTTGATATTTGTCTTTTTACTCATTGTGAATTATCTGTTTTCGTTGCTGCGTCCCGTTTTTGCATCTCTTGCATTCGTCGTTGTCTGGTCAGGCTTCGCCCTGCTACTGGTAACCGTGTAATTCCAGTACAACCAGATTCATGGTCGAGTTGTCGGCGACTAAACCGGCTCCCCCCACTGTTCTGCAGTGAGGAGGGTGGCTAGACACCCGACAGGAAAAAAAACAAAACCTGTTTCAAGGGCGGATGAGCTATCTGATAGCCAACGGCCATCTAGCATGTTCCAGTTTGCAAACGTGTTTTCATTTTTCTATTTGTGCCTACTCCCTGCTCGCTGTGATGTTCCTGTCGGTTGTCTTTTTCGCGCCTGTGTATAAATATGTGCGCTATATTAAATATATGTTGTTGTTTGTTGTTGTTGTTGTTGTTGATTAATGTTAACATTGTAATCCTCTACTCAATACAATATCGTAATTAGCAAAATTTATAGTGGCGCCTCGTAAAAACTGCACTTAAAGCAGCCGAAAAGAGAAAATGTTTGCAAAATGAATATCAACGCTGCTAGGATAATGAGAGCAATGAGAAACAAGTTCTGTGGCCACTTCCACCACCCATTCAATACAGCAACAATGAGGACCGTGTGCATCGCATGTTTAACCTCGCTCAATAGACTACTCAAGACTCACACTAACTGACTGACAACTGCTCAAACGCGAACACACACAAGTGACGTCACTCCATCAAACATCCAATCAGCAACGAGCGGGTCAAAAGCACACCGCCGCAAGCTAAAACTAATTCAGCAAGTACATGCGCGGCACATACACACACACAGACAGACAGACACACACACACACACATGCACGCATAGAGGCACACAGACAGACATTCACTCACACTCAAATATTCACAAACAAGGCGAAAGTCACAACAAGTTTCTTCACATTCCCCCATCTTGCCGTGCTCGTCATAATAACAGCCATGTTCACATTGTAATAAGAATACTAATTATTATTAATTACAAGAAATCCAGTAGCATGGGGGAAGAGCGCAAGCACTATTACCACCCTGTGCGGTGACCCCTTGTTCCGAAAGCGCCCAAAAGATGTAGAGAGAAAGATAGTTCAATAAAATATAAATATATAACAATAAACAATTCATCCGATAACACCGCATTAAGTCACACAGCAACACTAATAGTCAACAATAAGCATGTTTTTGTTTCAATGATTGTCTGCGATTGTCGGCAGTTTCAAGGAGACCTGTCAGGCCGGGATCAAAGCAAGACATCTGCATGAATACGGGAGAGTATGAGAGTGATTCTTCTGTGACTCATTTCGCTCTCACCCTCTCTCTCTGTCTGTTTTCTCTATTTTCTTGTGAGTGCATGATTGAATGCATGTTTGCGTATATATACTCGTATGTATGTGTGTGTGTACACGCATGTTTCAAGGTGAGGCACAGTGGTGGTGCGGCCAAAATGCTTGAAACATCTGGCGTGACTGCGCTTTCCATACCAGTACCATCTTCTGCACCATCACGCCTCAAACACACTCACATACACACTCATACACACACACTCGCTCAAACACACTCACACACACTCAAGCACACACAAACACACACACACACACAGACACACACACACATACACACACACACACAAACGCACACACACACACAAACACACACACACACACAGACACTCAAACACACACAAACACACACACACACACAGACACACACATATACACACAAACACACTCACATACATACACACACACACTCACTCAAACACACTCACACACACACAAACACACATACACACACACACACAGACACACACACACACACAGACACTCAAACACACTCAAACACACTCACATACACACTCAAGCACACACAAACTCAAACACACACACGGAGATTTCACACAGCTACGCCATCACTTGAATCATAGAGTGTTATCATTGGAGCGTAGCGTGCAAGTCGCTAGTTAGGGGCTAGTTCGAAAATGAAGCACCAATCTCACTGAGTTGTTTCAGGCTAATTCATCCCTGGCGATCGGAGATGTCAACTCAACAACGCAACGCAAGAACGATGAAACCATTCTGAATATATTTCCTCTAATAATAATAAAAATGCTCATTTTGTTTCAAGCATTTACGACCCTTGTTCAACTTCACTATCCGTTGTTATTCAAATTTCTGTTGATTCATATTCTCTTTCCAATTAGAAAAAAATGAAAAGAAATAAATTAATTGAGAAAACAATCCGCTCTGGTTATATTTTGTGGTGAATATTCACCTGACATAAGCTATCGCGAATGTTTCGTGTTGAAAGGTGTAGATTATGAGCTATCTTCTAAGCTATTCTGCAATAATAACACGTCTGTCTGAATTCGGTGGATAATTTATGATTTGTTCAACTTCAATGCTGCATTTGTTTAAAAACTCATTGGCAATGTAACATCATGTATAATCGGCAAAAGAAATAAGTACTCTCGCTCTCTTACTTCTTACGCTTCGCACTGAGCCGTCATACCGCACCCGTCTCGCTTGATATATTCACTAGAGGTTTTCTTGTGCTAATTCTGTTTCTTTTTACTGTCATGTTTCAATGTTAGCGTTGTGTGTCCGTATGTGTGTGTGTGCATGATTATGTTTGTGTGTGTGTGTGTGTGTATGTGTGTGTTTGTGTGTGTGCGTGTGGGTGTGTGTGTGCGTGTGGGTGTGTGTGTTGTCCACATGTTTGTCTTCCCTAAGCGGTGTGTCTTACCTATTTGTTTTCATGTTTTGCTCCAAGATTTGTCTTTTGGCGCGTGTGTTATAATGTGCGCTATACACATACGTCATGTCACTCGTATATGTCAATAAACAAATCTGAAGTTGAGCAGCACCGCTAAACTACATTAGTTAAAATAACTGGTTAAATGCCTAAGTGACAGCTGCTACACGGGAAGAAGCCGAAGCTTATGAACACACAGGCGTGCCCCGTGCAGCTCGCTGCCACCGCAGAACCGACCCTCTCCACGCTATGGCGCCACAAGGACGTAAGACGTATTAGAGAGGGCCACCTCCCCAGAATGCATGGCACAACTCATGACTGACATGACATGACCATTTACTGCTGGGTTGACAGGGGGCTTTGGGATTGTAGAATTCGCCCCAATGAAATTCTGCTCCGCCGGGTTTCGAACCACGGACCTCCCGTTTGTGAGGCGGGTGTGCTAACAACTGCACCACGGAGTCCACTAGTGCTAACATTCTAACGGTGAAGCCAAGAAAAATGTGTGCATTACAAGCGAGATATACTGTAAAAATGATCGGTTTTGCAGAATTTCACTGATTCAATTCTTACATGACTGTTTTGCATTGGTGTAGAGCAGTGGTTACTGATCTGTAGGGAATTCCCCACTGGTGGGTAATGGAAGAGTTGACAAGTGGGAAGCTAACGGTCGGACAGAACAAGACAAATGTGTGTTTTATCAATTAAAATTCGTTTATTTTTGTTTCAAAGGACCTCTTCACATTTACTTTGATGTAACAACTGAATTTATCAGCGCTGTTCGAGAACCACTGATCTAGTGCATTGTTTACGTAGCAATACAGTATTTTATCATGAAAATAGAGCGATGCGATGGTGTTGAAATGAAGTGTAGGGTAGTTTACGATTCACTAAAAATCGCTGAAATAAAGTCAAACCCGTGCGATGTCTTAACTGCGTCATCAAACATTCACCTGCATTCTCCAAGCTGGCCCGATTCACTGTGACACGCCACCACCGACTGCTCGCCACCAACTGACGCCACCACACCCGCCACCAACAACGCCACCACCAGCTGCCAGTGGCCGCAGCTGTGGTGGCGTGCCTGGTGGCGTGTGTGGTGGACACAAACACACTGATTCTTGCGAAAGTCCGACTGTACAGCTCGCATGCTGCTGTAACACTGACACAACGCTAGCCTAGACACACACACACACACACACACACACACACACACACACACACACACACTGCTACACACACTGCTACACACACTGCTACACACACTGCTGCACACACTGCTACACACAAAGACACACACTGACGAGCGCGACACACCTGTATTGCACTGGTCTACCCATCGCCGGCACATCCAGGCATTGCAATGATGCACAACCGGTTGTGAGTCTGTGTGTATGTGTGTGTGTGTATGTGTGTGTATGTGTGTGTATGTGTGTATGTGTGTGTATGTGTGTAGGTGTGTAGCAGTGTGTGTGTGTGAGTGTGTGTATATGTGTGTGTATGTGTGTGTATGTGTGTATGTGTGTAGGTGTGTAGCAGTGTGTGTGTGTGAGTGTGTGTATATGTGTGTGTATGTGTCTGTATGTGTGTGTGTATATGTGTCTGTGTGGGAGTGTGTGTGTATTCGTGTGTGTGTGTGTGTGTAGGTGTATCCGTGTGCATGTGTGTGTAGTTGTATTCGTGTGTGTGTGTGTGTGTAAGTGTATCCGTGTGCATGTGTGTGTGTGTGTGTGAGTGTATCCGTGTGCATGTGTGTGTGTGTGTGTGTGTGTGTGTAAGTGTATCCGTGTGCATATGTGCATGTGTGTGTGTGTGTGTGTGTGTGTGCGCAGCGCCTTAGAGACCCTCTAGGTGTAGGGCGCTATATAAATTTTTCCATAATGTAATGTAATGTGCATGTGTGCATGTGTGTGTGTGTGTGTGTTTGTTTGTGTTTTATGTGCATATTAGAGAAATATTGTTATCAATGTATTGGAGTCGCATTCATCAAACAGCATATGACGAGTACATTAGTCAACAGTGATATTAACTCATTTACCGGCGAGCATAAATATAACCAAGTTGGCTAATAAAATGCCATAATTACAAGGTCCAAATATTATAACAAATAAAGTATATTCATTATACCAAAAAACAATTATGGGAAAAAATAGTTGAATTTAGTGATATATTATTAGATCACTGCCGACTAATGGGTTAAGTCATTGGCTAGTAATGAATAAAAAGAACAAGCACAAAGTAGAAGAATTAAACATAAATTTTTCACCTGCAAATTGAAAAAATAAATATACATTCTCCAAATACTAGTTTAGCAAATCATTGAATCATCATCATAAATCTTTCCTTGGGGTACATTTAAGCCCCCGGGAAAATAGTGCTGATGACTTGGGGAAATGTTTTTCGCTTGCCCACAAAAAAGCCTAGCAAATATTATTATACTACTGGAGGCCCTCGATAAAAGAAAGTTACTTGGTGGCACAGATGGAATGAAAAATTATTGAACGAATAACGAAAGATAAATTGAGCAATTTATCCAAATTATTCGTAAATATACCTAGATTTAGTAATAACAGAAATTTATATTGTGTTCTTGTGTAATGATTTTGCCAAAATATGTATGTACGTATGTTAGAAAATATACAACCATATTCATACAGATAAACAGTTAATTATATATAAAAAATTACCTATTTTTGCTTTGATGTTACCAACGTATCGAATACATTGTTAGTATTTCAGACAGTCGATTATATATCTTTTAAATATATATTAACATATATTAATACATATTATTACATAATAATGGATATTAATAGATATCACTACTATAATGTTCAGATGTTTGTGCGTCATTGCCGCTTTCAAATAGTTTCTCATTAATCCCAGCTTTGAGAAAGCTCGTTGTCCCCGGCGAAATAGTAATCGGAATTGTTATACGGGGTTGTTATATTGTTGTGTGCCTTGTGTGTGAACCTGCCACCAATCTGAGGTTCTGGGCGACCACCTGGCTTTTCATGGTGTCTGTGTGTAATGTAATGATGTACAATGTACATATGTGGATATCATGGTTTATCAGTTAGAAGTTTGAAACACCTCGAACTCGAGTGACATCAATATCAGGCAATAGAGGACTCTAGCGACGTTTGAGCTTTCTCTATTGAAAATGAGCTCTATACAGGACTGTTCTTACATGTGCAACATTCACGTGCAATTCAGCAGATAGCTCTTCACAGTCGTGCTGTGTAAGTCTGCATTTTCACCAGAATGAATAGAATAGAATATGGAAAACACAATTTAATATAAGATAAATAGGTAAATATGACAATAGAACTTAATATAGAAAACTCAAGCTAAATACACACATGCACACACACACACACACACACACACACACACACACACACACACACACACACACACACACACACACACACACACACACACATAAATTCAAATCCAGCATAAAGGCGATATGAAAGTGAGTCGTGAAATGGCCTATCAAACAACAGTTTCAAAGCGGCCATACAGCTCCCCACAAGCTGGTGACGTGCGGTGCAGCAAGTTAGTTGAAGCACCGTACACTGATGACCACGGGGCTATTCCTACAAGAACCTATCACTGTCAATCACAGTAAGTAGGCAGGATCACAACACAATTGACCCAGGGGTTATTGGACATACGACATACGACCGTACGATACTTGAGACATTCGATTCAGGAAGAAAAGATGACATGGTTCTCACAAATTATCATTCTTTCTTTATTGACATGCTCATACGAATTCAACACCACCGATAACATTGACGTGTAGAATGTATAATTGTATTCTTGTATCAGGCATAACACACACTGATGCAGCACCACCATAGAAATATAATTATTTTCTCTCGACCTATATATCAATGTAATAACAAGGCAAATGGCTTCAGCTGCAAATCATGTATAAATATTAAATATTAGTTACGCTTATTAATTTGGTTATTTATTATTGAGCATAATATGTTTTATACGTTTAACATTTTATTACGATATATATTGTGCTTATTATTTCTCTAATTTTAATTATCAATAACAGATTAAAAATTATTTTCAAAATTTGTGCTCCTGAAAATATTCTCATTTTGACTTGCAGAATCAGTTTTCATCATAATTTGTTAGTTTAAATAAAAATGTTTAGCTTGCCAAGTTTTGTCGGACAAAATGGCAACATGTTGTATTCATAGAGATAATTGTGTCGATAAGAATAGCGCAAAATTCAACAATGCTTCTAGGAATTATTTGACAATGAAATATTGCCTACAGAGGATTTTTTGCTGCTATTTCTGTCATGCAATCATGTAAATGCACGTCTCAAATTCTCGCTGAAAATCCTGAGAAATTCTACAGAGCGAAAAATAGTGATCAAATAAACGATATGAGGGCAATCCATTAGCGTATAAGCTAATACAAGATGGACACTTGAACAAACAACAATAATTCACACATTTAATAAAGAAGCGTGCGATTGTTCTGTGATATTTCTCATTTCAAAATGCCAGTCTATATCAAATAAATTAATGTTTTTATTAAAGTAAAATGCATGAGTTTGTTTTAGTAATAAACCATTTTCATTTTAAAATTTTTAATAAAATCACACGGTCGTTTTCTGTTGAATTGTGAATAAACTAGTCGTCACTGGTGTGTGCATCATTTTGTCCCGGTTCAGACGTGAAGAATATCGGCTTTGAGAATATTTTATTGTCATTGATCCACTGACATTTTTTCAGCTTTGCTGTAGCTAATTAGCGACGGATTCAAATACGAACCAAGAACAAATTGCACTTTGTCTTAGTTGAAGAATGGTGGCTGCCGACTGAAAAAATACATTGTTTTTTCATGCATGGCGGCTCGAAATTTAATAACGTCTAAAAGAAGCTTTTCAAGCGACCATCCACGTTCACATTCGCCCAGACGCCAAGCATTGTTATATTAGCGTCGACCACTAATTACAACCATGCATTTTCATAATAGAAGCTGATTCTGTGCACGGTTTGCATTACAGGAGTGTTGTACTTCTCCAATAGGATAATGTGCTAAAAACGAACCCACGCAAATTTTATACATACTAATCATCTACTTTACCTTAATCTTCTACACAGTAACATACACAGTAACATAATTGTTGAAGCCTTTCTACATTAACAATAAATTTTATTATGAAATTTTCAAATTCTACGCCAATATTTTCACGTTTATTTATCGACGTTTTTTTCAATTAAAATATAATATATGTTAACTCTTTAAATGTTCATTCAGTTTCGCCAGCAGATATCAGCAGATGGCTTGCCATTTGCCAGCAGGCTGATGCAGTTTGATAAACAACATCGCATCATTGACTTCACTAGTTGTACCATTACAAAGACATGTCTCATACACAAACACTAGCTCACACACACACACACACACATACACACACACACACACACACACACACATACACACACACACACACACACACACACACACACACACACACACACACACACACACACACACACACACACACACACACACACATTTTGCGTGTGACATGCTCCATACATTTAGTGATTTACAATGCGACATTGATTGGGCGTTGCCGAAGCAGCCACCACTGAGCGTGCAAGCCACTCACAAGATACGAGCCTTATCTCAGCTTGAGATGTGTCACTGCCCTCACACGCACACAACTCCAGGCTCAATAGTGTAGGCGCGCCGGTGCACAGACAGACACGCATTGAAGCGGCAAGGATTGTGTGAGCGATGCGTGTTTGAGTGGGCAAGGCAAGAGATTGCTGTGCTGTGATTATTTGTCAGATGCAGCGCTGATTTGTGTATTGTGCTCGGCAGATATGTTGTTTGGCCCGACTGCTAGATGCCTCGGGCAAATAATTTCTAGCATTTCACCCCAGCACTGCAAGAAATTCTTCAGATACAAAATAACCTACGGATATCCGCTGAGTGTTCATCCTATGGTGGAGTATTCGTGAATGCAACTATGGGGCCCGAGTGTTGAGGAGCCCGAGTGTTGAGGGGCCCGAGTGTTAATGGAGACCGTGAAGCTGCTCGCCACTGCATTTTCCCAGAGTCCGATCTCTATTATAATGGGGTTCTATAAGACCTCGCATCGGCCCGGCACACACACACACACGTGAATATATACGAGACAAATACGATAAGATACGACCTCGTAGACAAGTAAGATATAAACAGAAGAGGAATTGGATGCTAGTTTGTTAGTTTTCGATGCTGCATTTGCAAGACAAACACTTGCTGATGAAACACGGCTCCTCATGTTGTTGGCCCAGTGACATTAGATGAGCAAACATGCCGCTAACTTTACGCACTCCACAGACTATTGAGTGGGCCATTGATTTGTCAACAATAAGCGTGCGCCAGGCTTGTCAAGTCTTCAGTGCTTGTGAAAACACTCGCTGCATTTAGCTGATCAACTCGAGCTAGCAAAAGTGCATAAATGATTTGGATGAGTAAACAGAATATTACGAACATTCAGATAGAATCTAAAGGCTCATCAGTTTTACCTGTATCATTTCAATACGAACACATCTATATATATAAAAGAGATCCTCTGTGTGTCTGTGTGTGTGTCTGTCTGTCTGTGTGTCTGTTCGACCCTCCTTGGTCCATTTTCTATCAGCTATTATTCGGCCACCACTCAGCCTACCCGCTAACAATTTATACCATCACGTTGGAAATTTTCTTGTCTACACTTTAGATTAAATTTTAAATTTCCAAAATGAAATCAAAAAAAGTTATAGCGGTGAAAAGACAAAATGAACCCTGAAAAATGCGAAAATTGTGGTCAATGCTCTGCCATCTACTCCTCATAAACCAGAAATGGTACAGCCAAACAGATTATACCACTGTGTAGAAAATTTTCTGTTCTACAAGATAGGTTATAATTAATATCCAAAAATTAAATATAAAATATGTAAAAATGACAAAATTTCAGTCTACATTCAAAATTATATTTAAGCTCGACGCGTCCGATTTTCTGTATTTTTTTCTCTATTTCTCAGCAACTAAACATCACACATCTAAATAAATATTACCATCATGCTGGGAATTTTGTTTTCTACAGCACGGTATAAATTTTAATTTTCCAGAGCGTATTAAGAAAAAGTTACGGCGGTGTGAAGTCAAAATGACAAAGTCAAAAAGGCACTGAAAAACGCGAATATTTTGGTCAATATTCCGCTATCTATTCCTCTTAAACCAGCAGAGTTACAGTTATAAAAATTATACTATTGTGTAGAAAATTTTGTGTTCTACAAGAAACGCTATAATTTATACCCACAAATGATACAAAAAACGTGTAAAATTGGAAAAATTCTCAAATACATCCAAAATTACACTTGAACACCGTGCGACTAAAATTAATTCATTTTTCTACCTATTTCTCAAGAACTATTTGTTACACATAAAAATAAATTATACCATTGTGCTGGAAAGTTTGTTTTCTACAATACGGTATAATTCTTAATTTTCCAAAGTGTATCTGAAGGAAGTTACGGCGGTGTAAAGTCAAATGGACATATTGCCAATTTGACAGCTATTATGCGCACTTGCGATTACACAGGAATATACTACTGTGTAGAGAATTTTGTGTTCTACAAGAAAATGTATAATTTATACCCACAAATGATATAAAAAACGTGTAAAATTGGCAAAATTCTCAAATACATCCAAAATTACACTTGAACACCGGGTGACTAAAATTAATTCATTTTTCTACCCATTTCTCAGGAACTGTTTGTCATACATTAAAATTAATTATACCATCGTGCTAGAAATTTTGTTTTCTACAATACGGTATAATTTTTAATTTTTCAAGGTGTATCTGAAGGAAGTTACGGCGGTGTAAAGTCAAATTGTCATGTTGCCAATTTGACAGCTATTATGCGCACTTGCGATTACACATGAATATACACTGATTTAATTTCACTGAAGTCCAATCATAATTTACGCGCTTGCGATTACACAGGAATATACTACTGTGTAGATAATTTTGTGTTCTACAAGATAAGCTATAATTTATACCCACAAATGATACAAAAAACGTGTAAAATTGGCAAAATTCTCAAATACATCCAAAATTTCACTTGAACACCGGCCGAATAAAATTAATTAATTTTTCTACTATTTCTCAGTAACTATTTGTTAAACATAAAAATAAATTATACCATCGTGCTAGAAATCTTGTTTTCTACAACACGGTATTATTCTTAATTTTCCAAAGTGTATCTGAATTTTCCAAAGTGTATCTGAAGTGTTATGAATTGCTCCGCACAACGGGCGGGTTTTAATGCTATATATATATCTATATATATAAAAGAGATCCTCTGTGTGTCTGTGTGTGTATCTGTCTGTCTGTCTGTGTGTCTGTTCGACCCTCCTTGGTCCATTTTCTATCAGCTATTATTCGGCCACCACTCAGCCTACCCGCTAACAATTTATACCATCACGTTGGAAATTTTCTTGTCTACACTTTAAATTAAGTTTTAAATTTCAAAAATGAAATCAAAAAACGTTATAGCGGTGAAAAGACAAAATGAACCCTGAAAAATGCGAAAATTGTGGTCAATGCTCTGCCATCTACTCCTCATAAACCAGAAATGGTACAGCCAAACAGATTATACCACTGTGTAGAGAATTTTCTGTTCTACAAGATAGGTTATAATTCATATCCAAAAATAGAACATAAAAGATGTAAACATGACAAAATTTCAATCTATATTCAAAATTATATTTATACTCCACGCGTCCGATTTTCTATACTTTTTTCTCTATGTATCAAAAACTAATTATCACACAACTAAATAAATAATACCATCATGCTGGGAATTTTGTTTGCTACAACACGGTATAATTTTTAATTTTCCAAAGTGTATTAAAAAAAAGTTACGGCGGTGTGAAGTCAAAATGACAAAGTCAAAAATGCAAAATTAGCACTGGAAACCGTGAATGTTTTGGTAAATATTCCCCTATCTATTCCTCATAAACCAGCAATGGTACAGCTATAAAAATTATACTATTGTGTAGATAATTTTGTGTTCTACAAGAAAAGTTATAATTTATACCCACAAATGATACAAAAAATGTGTAAAATTGGCAAAATTGTCAAATACATCCAAAATTACACTTGATCACCGGGCGCCTAAATTAATTCATTTTTCTACCTATTTCTCAGGAACTATTTATCACACATTAAAATAAATTATATCATCGTGCTGGAAATTGTATTTTTTAAAATGCGGTATAATTCTTAATTTTCCAAAGTGTATCTGAAGGAAGTGACGGCGGTGTAAAGTCAAAAGGACATATTGCCAATTTGACAGCTATTATGCGCACTTGCGATTACACAGGAATATACTACTGTGTAGAGAATTTTGTGTTCTACAAGAAAAGGTGTAATTTATACCCACAAATGATACAAAAAACGTGTAAAATTGGCAAAATTCTCAAATACATCCAAAATGACACTTGAACACCGGGTGACTACAATTTATTCATTTTTATACCCATTTCTCAGGAACTATTTGTCATACATTAAAATTAATTATACCATCGTGCTAGAAATTTTTTTTCCTACAGTACGGTATAATTATTAATTTTCCAAAGTGTATCTGAAGGAAGTTACGCCGGTGTAAAGTCAAAATGTCATGTTGCCAATTTGACAGCTATTATGCGTACTTGCGATTACACATGAATATACACTGATTAAATTTCACTGAAGTCCAATCACAATTTACGCACTTGCGATTACACAGGAATATACTACTGTGTAGATAATTTTGTGTTCTACAAGATAAGCTATAATTTATACCCACAAATGATACAAAAAACGTGTAAAATTGGCAAAATTCTCAAATACATCCAAAATTACACTTGAACACCGGGCGACTAAAATTAATTCATTTTTCTACTATTTCTCAGTAACTATTTGTTACACATAAAAATAAATTATACCATCGTTCTAGAAATATTTTCTTCTACAATACGGTATAATTTGTAATTTTACAAAGTGTATCTGAAGGAAGTTACGGCGGTGTAAAGTCAAAAGGACATATTGCCAATTTGACAGCTATTATGCGCACTTGCGATTACACAGGAATATACACCGATTAAATTTCACTGAAGCCCAATCACAATTAAGAATGCATCATATTATCTCCAAGCATGGATGGTGTGGTTTTATTGCGTACAGTTTAATTAATGCTACACTCTACTGAATATAAAGGCTTTATTGTCCTCAATAACGTTCCGCACGACGGGCGGGTAAAATGCTATTGGGAACAAAGTAAACTACTGAATTTAACTGTGTAATTTAATTGGTTTAATTTCAAGTTGCATAAGCATAAGTTGCATAAGGATATGTATACATAAAGAATATATATATATGCTATATATATTTATGTATATATATAATGCTATATATATACATAAAGAAGAAATTATCTGTCTGTCTGTGTATGTATGCTTGAATATGAGGTGACATAATTGCGCTGGCTCATGGTTCGCTGGTTCAATTATCAGGGGCTTCAAACGCAAACGAAGCGATGGCTCATTTTTATGAAATAAAAATGTCCCGCGGGCAGCAATAAAACGTTCAATTTCACCGTATAGAATGAATTCATATACAAAACTAATGGATTTGACTTCAAGAACCAGAACGGATGGTGTTCGAGTTCTGAATTTTTCCTCACGTCGGGCGGGTTTAAATATGAGGCGGGTTGAGTGAAAATATTTTGTCAAAATAAAATTAAAAATAATGAAATTTAGACTTTTTAATTGATTAAGGTCTTCATGAGTTTGCCTTATTTATTTTTAATTTGCAATATTTTTATGAATTGTTCCGCACAACGGGCGGGTTTTAATGCGGTTTTAATGCTATATATATACATAAAGAAGAAATTATCTGTCTGTCTGTGTATGTATGCTTGAATATGAGGTGACATAATTGCGCTGGTTCATGGTTCGCTGGTTCAATGACCAGGGGCTTCAAACGCAAACGAAGCAATGGCTCATTTTTATGAAATAAAAATGTCCCGCGGGCATTTAGACTTTTCTATTGGTCAAGATATTTATAGCTTACATTTTTTGCTTTTCAATTTGTATTCATTATATTTTATGGATTTGATATGAATTTTATTGTATGAATTGTTCCGCACGACGGGTGAGTTTAAAAAAAGTGTTTTTAGTTCATTTTTTCAAATGGTTCATGATTTGCTTGATTGTATGAATTGCTCCGCACAACGGGCGGGTATTAATGCCATATATATACATAAAGAAGAAATTATCTGTCTGTCTGTGTATGTATGCTTGAATATGAGGTGACATAATTGCGCAGGTTCAATGGTATATATATACATAAAGAAGAAATTATCTGTCTGTCTGTGTGTGTATGCTTGAATGAGGTGATATAATTGCGCGGGTTCAATGGTATAGATCAGGGGCTTAATTGTTCCGCACGACGGGCGGGTAAAATGCTACTGGGAACAAAGTAAACTACTGAATTATTGTACCATATAGAACCATTAAATAAAAAACCATTATTATATAATAAAGAACCATTTGAATATTAGTTAGTTAGTTGTCATTAGTTGGTTTATATATAAAGAACCATTGGTGTTGGGGCTTAATTGTTCCGCACGACGGGCGGGTTTAAAAAAGTCTTTTTAGATAATTTTTTCAAATGGTTCATTTAAAAAAAAGTAATTTAAAAAAAAAATTAAAATGTTCCGCGGGCAGCAACTATAGACAATAGAACGTTCAATTTTCCCTGTAGAATTAATCCATACACAAAACCAATGGATTTGACTTCAAATATGAATTTTATTGTATGAATTGTTCCGCACGACGGGTGGGTTTAAAAAAAGTGTTTCCATTTTTTAGTTCATTTTTTTCAAATGGTTCATTTAAAAAAAGGTATTTTTTTAAATAAAAATGCTCGGCGGGCAGCAACTATAGACAATATAACGTTCAATTTACCCTGTAGAATTAATTCATACACAAAACCAATGGATTTGACTTCAAGATGCAGAACGGATGGTGTTCGAGTTCTGAATTATTCCTCACGTCGGGAGGGTTTAAATATGAGGCGGGTTGAGTGAAAATATTTTGTCAAAATAAAATTAAAAATAATGAAATTTAGACTTTTTAATTTATTAAGGTTTTCATGAGTTTGCCTTATATATTTTTAATTAGCAATATTTTTATGAATTGCTCCGCACAACGGGCGGGTTTTAATGCTAGTCTATATATATAAAAGAGATCCTCTGTGTGTCTGTGTGTGTATCTGTCTGTCTGTCTGTGTGTCTGTTCGACCCTCCTTGGTCCATTTTCTATCAGCTATTATTCGGCCACCACTCAGCCTACCCGCTAACAATTTATACCATCACGTTGGAAATTTTCTTGTCTACACGATAGGATAAATTTAAAATTTTAAAAATGAAATCAAAAAAAGTTATCGCGGTGAAAAGACAAAATGAACCCTGAAAAATGCGAAAATTGTGGTCAATGCTCTGCCATCTACTCCTCATAAACCAGAAATGGTACAGCCAAACAGATTATACCACTGTGTAGAAAATTTTCTGTTCTACAAGATAGGTTATAATTCATATCCAAAAATAGAACATAAAAGATGTAAACATGACAAAATTTCAATCTATATTCAAAATTATATTTAAACTCCACGCGTCCGATTTTCTATACTTTTTTCTCTATTTATCAAAAACTAATTATCACACATCTAAATCAATAATACCATCATGCTGGGAATTTTGTTTGCTACAACACGGTATAATTTTTAATTTTCCAAAGTTTATTAAAAAAAAGTTACGGCGGTGTGAAGTGTAAATGACAAAGTCAAAAAGGCATAATTATCGCACAAAAACGTGAATATTTTGGTCAATATTCCGCTATCTATTCCTCATAAACCAGCAATGGTACAGCTATAAAACTTATACTATTGTGTAGATCATTTTGTGTTCTACAAGAAAAGTTATAATTTATACGCACAAATGATACAAAAAATGTGTAAAATTGGCAAAATTGTCAAATACATCCAAAATTACACTTGATCACCGGGCGCCTAAATTAATTCATTTTTCTACCTATTTCTCAGGAACTATTTGTCACACATTAAAATAAATTATACCATTGTGCTGGAAAGTTTGTTTTCTACAATACGGTATAATTCTTAATTTTCCAAAGTGTATCTGAAGGAAGTTACGGCGGTGTAAATTCAAAAGGACATATTGCCAATTTGACAGCTATTTTTCGCACTTGCGATTACACAGGAATATACTACTGTGTAGAGAATTTTGTGTTCTACAAGAAAAGGTGTAATTTATACCCACAAATGATACAAAAAACGTGTAAAATTGGCAAAATTCTCAAATACATCCAAAATTACACTTGAACACCGGGTGACTACAATTTATTCATTTTTATACCCATTTCTCAGCAACTGTTTGTCACACCTTAAAATTAATTATACCATCGTGCTAGAAATTTTGTTTCCTACAGTACGGTATAATTATTAATTTTCCAAAGTGTATCTGAACGAAGTTACGACGGTGTAAGGTCAAAATGTCATGTTGCCAATTTGACAGCTATTATGCGTACTTGCGATTACACAGGAATATACACCGATTAAATTTCACTGAAGCCCAATCACAATTAAGAATGCATCATATTATCTCCAAGCATGGATGGTGTGGTTTTATTGCGTACAGTTTAATTATTGCTACACTCTACTGAATATAAAGGCTTTATTGTCCGCAATAACGTTCCGCACGACGGGCGGGTAAAATGCTATTGGGAACAAAGTAAACTACTGAATTTAACTGTGTAATTTAATTGGTTTAATTTCAAGTTGCATAAGCATAAGTTGCATAAGGATATGGGCTGCAATATCATGTAATGCCAACTTATGCTGTTTTAGCGGAAGCATTAACCTGGAATTATAGAGATGACAGAAGATTGCATTGTTTTGATAGTGTTGTGGAAAAACATGTTTTCTAAATTGAAACATAAATTTCACATTTAGACTTTTATATTAGCTATAACTTTCCTGTGGGTTTGTTTTTCTTTTTCAATTTGCACTAATTTTTTTATGAATTGAATATTAATTATATTTTATGAGCTGTTCCGCACGACGGGCGAATTAAATGTATCTATAAAGAGTGGGTTTAAATGATAGCGAGGTATATGATATTTTGCTAGCAGTAAATATTCTAGCGATAAAAGTAGAATAGCTCTTAAGCAAATGATTTTGGAGAATGATGTGAACCTTTAAATATATTTTGCGATCTGATGATATATGTATTAGGAATAATACGTAGCAGAATATAGATTGCATAATATAATATCGGCTGTAATATCAAGGGCTGTATTATCGGTGTAATCCAAAAAATAACAACTGTATGAATATGATGCATTAGTGGAAGCATTAACCGGGAATTATGAGATAATATGATAATGGTGTATAATTATATCGCATTATGCAACAAATGTGAATTTAGCTACCTTACAGTTTGGTCCCGATACTATATTGGCGGGTTGAGAGAAAAGTATTGGTGGGCCGCGTGTTTGGGACCCCTGGGGTAGATAATCTCAGTCTTCTGATTACAAATTATGATCGCATCAGTATATTTTGTGATCACAAACTAATAAGTTAAATCACCTCAGACTAGGCTGAGAGCGGTCAAGATTGAATGGTTGGGTTGGGTTGGGTAGGTTTGACTCAGGTTATATTGGGTTTTAATGATAGCGGAAAATATATAAATTTTAACAATGAATATTATAGCGGTAAAAGTGAAATAGTACTTAAGGAAATGATATTGGGGAATGATGTTAAGTAATAAATATAGTTTGGAAACATTCTGATGAAAAGATTTCATCATCATTCATTGTTTGTTTCGTGTTTGTGTTCTGAATTATACCACACGACGGGCAGATTTATATATCAGGCGGGTTGAGGGATAATATTTGTTAAAATAAGAACAAAAATATTCACATTTAGACTTTTCTATTGGTTAAGATATTTATAGGTTAAATTTTTTGCTTTTCAATTTGTATTCATTATATTTTATGGATTTGATATGAATTTTATTGTATGAATTGTTCCGCACGACGGGTGGGTTTAAAAAAGTGTTTTTAGATCATTTTTTCAAATGGTTCATTTAAAAAAAGGTTTTTTTTTTCCAAAAATAAAAATGTTCCGCGGGCAGCAACTATAGACAATAGAACGTTCAATTTTCCCTGTAGAATTAATCCATACACAAAACCAATGGATTTGACTTCTTATATGAATTTTATTGTATGAATTGTTCCCCACGACGGGCGGGTTTAAAAAAGGTGTTTTCATTTTTTAGTTCATTTTTTCAAATGGTTCATTTAAAAAAGGTATTTTTTTACAAATAAAAATGCTCCGCGGGCAGCAACTATAGACAATAGAACGTTCAATTTACCCTGTAGAATAAATCCATACACAAAACCAATGGATTTGACTTCAAGATCCAGAACGGATCGTGTTCGAGTTCTGAATTATTCAGCACGACGGGCGGGTATAAAAATGACTCAGGCGGACTGAGGGGAAATATTTTGTCGAAATAAAAATAATTAAACTTATAATTTTCAATTGATTAATATTTTTATGAGTGTACCCTATTTCATTTTTATTTTTCCATATTTTTTTACGAATTGAATATGAATTTCATGTTATGAATTGCTCCGCACAACGGGCGGGTTTTAATGCTATATATATACATAAAGAAGAAATTATCTGTCTGTCTATGTATGTATGCTTGAATATGAGGTGACATAATTGCGCTGGTTCATGGTTCGCTGGTTCAATGACCAGGGGCTTCAAACGCAAACGAAGCGATGGCTCATTTTTATGAAATAAAAATGTCCCGCGGGCAGTTATTCATGTTATGAATTGCTCCGCACAACGGGCGGGTTTTAATGCTAGTATATATATATATATATATATATATATATATATATATATATATATATATATATATATAAATATAAAAGAAATTATCTGTCTTTCAGTGTGTATGTATGCTTGAATATGAGGTGATATTATTGCGCGGGCTCAATGGTATAGATCAGGGGCTTCAAACGTAAACGAAACGATGGATCATGTGTATGAAATAAAAATGTCCCGCGGGCAGCAACTATAGACAATATGACGTTCAATTCCACCGTGTAGAATGAATTAATATACAAAACTAACGGATTTGACTTCAAGATCTACAATGGATCGTGTTTGACTTATAAATTATTTCGCACGACGGGCGGGTTTAATTATGAGGCAGATTGATGGAAAATATTCTGTCAAAAAAAGAAAAAAGAGTAAACTTAGACTTTTCAATTGATTACAATTTTATGACTGTGCCCTTTATCTTATTTAATTTTCAATTCTTTTATGGATTAAACATGAATTTCATTTTGAGAGTTGTTCCGCACAACGGGCGGGTTTTAATGCTATATATACATAAAGAAGAAATTATCTGTCTGTCTGTGTATGTATGCTTGAATATGAGGTGACATAATTGCGCTGGTTCATGGTTCGCTGGTTCAATGATCAGGGGCTTGAAACCCAAACGAAGCGATGGCTCATTTTTATGAAATAAAAATGTCCCGCGGGCAGCAATAAAACGTTCAATTTCACCGTATAGAATGAATTCATATACAAAACTAATGGATTTGACTTCAAGAACCAGAACGTATGGTGTTCGAGCTCTGAATTATTACTCACGTCGGGCGGGTTTAAATATGAGGCGGGCTGAGTGAAAATATTTTGTCAAAATAAAATTAAAAATAATGAAATTTAGACTTTTTAATTAATTAAGGTCTTCATGAGTTTGCCTTATTTATTTTTAATTTGCAATATTTTTATGAATTGTTCCGCACAACGGGCGGGTTTTAATGCGGTTTTAATGCTATATATATACATAAAGAAGAAATTATCTGTCTGTCTGTGTATGTATGCTTGAATATGAGGTGACATAATTGCGCTGGTTCATGGTTCGCTGGTTCAATGACCAGGGGCTTCAAACGCAAACGAAGCAATGGCTCATTTTTATGAAATAAAAATGTCCCGCGGGCATTTAGACTTTTCTATTGGTCAAGATATTTATAGCTTACATTTTTTGCTTTTCAATTTGTATTCATTATATTTTATGGATTTGATATGAATTTTATTGTATGAATTGTTCCGCACGACGGGTGGGTTTAAAAAAAGTGTTTTTAGTTCATTTTTTCAAATGGTTCATGATTTGCTTGATTGTATGAATTGCTCCGCACAACGGGCGGGTATTAATGCCATATCTATACATAAAGAAGAAATTATCTGTCTGTCTGTGTATGTATGCTTGAATATGAGGTGACATAATTGCGCAGGTTCAATGGTATATATATACATAAAGAAGAAATTATCTGTCTGTCTGTGTGTGTATGCTTGAATATGAGGTGACAAATTGCGCGGGTTCAATGGTATAGATCAGGGGCTCAATTGTTCCGCACGACGGGCGGGTAAAATGCTACTGGGAACAAACTAAACTACTTAATTATTGTACCATATAGAACCATTAAATAAAAACCCATTATTATATAATAAAGAACCATTTGAATATTAGTTAGTTAGTTGTCATTAGTTGGTTTATATATAAAGAACCATTGGTGTTGGGGCTTAATTGTTCCGCACGAAGGGCGGGTTTAAATATGAGGCTGTTCGAGGGAAAATGTTAAATGTTTTGCTTTTTAATTTGTATTCAGTTTATTTTATGGATTGAATATGCATTTTATTTTATGGATTGAATATGCATTTTATTTTATGGATTGAATATGCATTTTATTTTATAAATTGTTCAGCACGACGGGCGGGTTTAAATATGAGACGGGCTGAAGGAAAATATGTTGTCAAAAAATATAATTGAATTTAGACTTTTCAATTGAGTAAGATTTTAATGAGTATATCCGTTTTCTTTTTTAATTTGCAATATGTTTATGAATTAAATATGAATTTCATCTTATGAATTGCTCCGCACAACTGGCGGGTTTCAATGCTAGACGGTGATATTAAGTTATTAAAATATTTTGGAAACATTATGATGAAAAAGTGTAGTCATTTTTCATTGTTTCGTGTCTGAGTTCTGAATTATTCAGCACGACGGGCATGTATAAATATGAGGCGGTTTAGGCAAACTATTTTGTGAAAATAAATATGAAAATATAGAAATTTAGACTTTTCTATGGGTTTACTCAACTCTTTTTTAATTCATATTCCTTTTCCCTCATGAATTGAATACAAATTTAATAGTATGAACTGTTTCGCATGACGGGCGGGTTTACATGCTAGGATTTTCATTGTTTGTTACGTGTTTGTGTTCTGAATTATTCCGCACAATGGGTTGGTTTATATATGAGGCGGGTTGAGGGAAAATATTATGTCAAAATAAAAATAAAATATTCACACTTGGACTTTTCTATTGAGTAAGACAATGATGAGTTTTCATTTTCTTTTTTAAATTGGAATATTTTTATGAATATGAATTATTATGAATATTAATTCCATTTTATGAATTCCTCCGCACAACGGGCGGGTTTTAATGCTAGTACATGATAAATGTTAAGCTCGCTATGATGCAAAAATAGTTTGTCTCGTATAATGTGGCGTTTGATGATGTCTTGTGTTGAAATTGTTCAGCAGTCTAGATAGCATGCTGCTTCAAATTGCTTCAACTGAAATATCTCCTGAATTATTCATCAGCTGAGCTGCTAGAAAGTTCTGGTTGTTGATTCCGTTTATGCCGACTAAGCCATAACAGTATGTTTTGAGTGTTTCCTAATTGCATCACTGAGTGGACCTCAACCTTGAGTTAACTCATTGGTCCTCACTTTAGCGCACAATACAAAATTCCCAAAAAGCGTGTATTTGTGTAGAATGGACGAGTTTTTGGAAATATGTTTGACAATGCGGCATTAAGTGCACTGCAGGTCGCAAGCATCCCGGATCCTGGACTGATGTTGCGCCACCAAGCTGTCTCAATCATTCCTGCGGGAACAGGCGGCCGTCGCGTGCCGATTTCCGTTCCAGAACCCGCCCGGCGCAAATGAAGCCATCAAGATAGGCCGAATTGTGTCGTAAGGCGAAATTGTCGTGTTGAGCGTGGCGTGTCTACTTACTGACAGACTGGCTGATACAGTGACTCAGTGTACACAGTGACATGCACACAAACAGCTTCTTCAGACATGCACACAACATAATGTCCTGGTAGATGCATCCATGTCTGATATGACAGGCAAAATGATGCTCAAAATGATCGCTCTATTTTCAATAAAAAAAACAAAAAATTATTTTGTAGTTTTTTAATTGGATATTATTATCCGCGTCTTCTCTGTCTGTTTTCTTGTAAAATGTTTCAAGGTTGTTAAAAATATATGCAGAATTATATTTTTTCTATATATTCCTATATATCACAGTCATAACTGTCGAGGAAAATTCATCAGTCTTACATAATTAATGTCTCATCAGTTTTATCATTTCAGTTTTGATCTCATGTTATCTGTTCTGTGTCTTCTTCCTGGAGTTCCTAATCATTATCATCATCTTATATTTGCCAGTCGCAGCAGATAACCTTCAAAGGAGGTTTGATTCAGGTAGATATTGTGAGAAAATTGAGGCAAATGTCTACACTGGACTTTATTGACGGAATACACAATTAGAGCACCAGTTTCATTAGAAATTAATTATGAAAGAGTTCATTAGGTGTGTGACTAGAGATTTATCAACATTTAATGAACCAACTATGTAGCGCCATTGCATTCAGCCATATTCACTGTATGAACAACTTTTGGGCTGAAAAATATTAATGGTTCATTCTATATTAATCATCATTCAATGAACTTCGTTCCTGTATAACAGCATGCGTGTGTTCGTGCTAATTAGCGCAGCTCAATGAGCTACTATCCAAGCCTGTAATGGCAACGAATACATGAGGTTTCGTATTGATAAATGAGCCATGTCGTTATGATGACACTCTGGCGTGCAGGTGTGATTGGATTGTGATTAATTCACGGCACTGTTTCTAGCTCGCATTCGCTGACTATTTTTGGGCAGCTAATTGATTATTCTGCTATGTTTGAAAAATGTCTGTACATTGCAGGCCAATGACACAATGAATTAATCACGATTTTGTTTTCTCAGAATATCAGGCAAGGATAAAAGTAGGAATTTCATAGTGGCAATGTGATGGTATATTATAACCATCTGCTGCAAGTGAAGTTGTGGTTATCACCAGGGCCGAATTCAGGGGGGAGGGGGTGGCAAAGAAGGAACCTGCCCAGGTGTCTCGACGTTTTAGGGGGATGAATTCCTTTATATAAGGAATACAGTTTTTTAGTAAGAAATAAAACAAAATTGTGGATATTTATGATTTATCCTTCTTCATCGCAAAAAACTATAGTAAAACCAAGTAAAAAACGTGATATTAGAAATGTAGGTTATCTTTAGTTAGCCCTAAAATGACCTCCTATCTATTTTAATGCATTAATAGTTGACAAAATCGGAAAGGACGGTTTGCAAACGGAGGTCGGAAATCATTTTACAAACGTCATTGAGATGACCAAAATTAATTACTGTCAGGACCGGTAATGATGATTTCCTGGTGGAGATTACAGCGCCCCCTGGTGAGACTTGCTTCGCTCGCCACCCGCCTCAAGCAGGGTAGGCCTCCACATATAGATTGCCCAGGGGCATCCACATGCCTAATCCGGCCTTGCACATATAGAAATCGGCTGCTTATATATGTATGCAGACATATATAGCTTATACATTCCTATATATTCTGGCAATAGACTCCAGCTCCAATCGGTCATGAGTCGACAATAAACGCGACAGGAATATTCCAAAAACTATCAACATTGCCTCAGCAGCGTTCAGCCACTATTTTGCTGGGGCTGTTCAAATAGCGGTCTTTTTCGCTGATTGCAGGATGTACGAGAGCATTATGCGGGTTAGTTCGCAGCCATTTTCAAGTCTAGCTGCCACAAACTCAACGCCGATTTTTCTCACACACAATATTTGCGCTCGGGTTGATTTGTCCGTATACATTTATTGTCTATATGTGTGCTTATGTGTGTGTGTGTGTGTGTGTGTGTGTGTGTGTGTGTGTTTGCTAAAAGTTGTTCGGGGCTGCATGCATAAATGTATACGTGTGCCAACGTGTCAATGCGTATATTCAAAGATTGCTGAACTCACGATGAAAGCCCACAATGTGGTCGGTTTGAATTCATTTTTCATTTTTTCGACACGCAATGCTGCTACAAGAGAAAAATAAAAAGTCTAGTGAAAATAAGACTAAGAAAACACACGTTACGCTGCACTTGTTAAGTAGTGATGTATTTTTAGCTCCTACGTTTTCTAACATCAATTCCATTCCGCCAGCCCACTTGAGTGCTGCGTTTTTCTTCATGCAAAACTCTGCAGCTGTTTTTTCTCAACACAGCGCTCTGCTGAATTCAGCTGTCACACATTAGCATACTTGAAGCGTTGCTTGTTGGGCTAATGCTCGTACGCCGGAGATCGGGCAGGGAATTTGCCCCAGTGCTAGCGAAATTGCTTCGAGAACTTGGTAAGCAGCTGTTGAAACGTCTGATTCAGTAAGCAATGGTGCAAATACAGTAGTGTTTTACGCTCGTTTTAAAATATCAAATTGGAAATAATTGTGTACACAAGTTTCTACAGATTCATTTTCCTATAGACACTAGAACATGTATCAGGCCCTAATTGGACTTATTTTTAGTAGTTAGCATTGTGTATTGCTTATGCTAGATATCACAGAGGTAAATTAGTCTGATAATTAAAATTTACTTTTCTATACTGCCATATATTACATTTACATTTTATATATTTCTGCTCTTGGATCGAAGAATGCCGTTTCCGATTGGTTCTCCGATGAAGTCACACAGTTTTCCTAGTGTCAATGCATGATTGCGAGGGGATAGAATGATTGTCCTCTATTTATTTCATTCTCGCCAGTGGTATTTTGCGTGTTCGTGCTCACCCATATCAGCCCACAACAACTTAGTTTAGTTCATATGAGAGCCGCATATATTACCCAGAATATTTTTTTCTTGCATATGGCTCAACTATAGTCCTTGGGTAACCATTTCCTAAGCAAATAGCAAATTGGATTGCTTAAACCAGCATACCATCTGCGTTTGTGTTGTGATCACCGACTGAATGCACGCGGAAGACATTCTAGTTGGAGCCTATAAATAAGACAGAGGCATGTTGGTGTGTTCGAGGGAGAGCAGACTATATATAGCCCGGCATTTCACTGCAATGCCCGTCAACTCTGCTCCAAGAGATCTCCCATGGCAGCTCTATCACCATTTCCGAGCGTGTGAGTGTCAGTATGTGCCGGGCTGTGCCGAGGCCCATCAATAGCCACGTCGAGTTGTAGCAGTGAAGACGCAGTCAATATTCATTCAGAAGTGTTAGTCTTGCTGTCGATGAGCACCGGTCAGCTAGAGTGTACTGCACACGGTGTAGTTTACGGTAGTAAAGGCACCATCAATACCACCATATTTTAGGCCGCTGCTGCAACGGACAATTACAATATATTTGGTACATGATCACATGATCGCTTTTCTTCTTTGTTGTCATTTCTATACTTGGGTTCTACATTGAAAATTCCCCATCGAAAACTAGCTGAGGAAACAAAGACCGAGGGACAGCAGGCAAATACTGAAAAAGCAGTGATGACCGCAGGGGGATGTTGTGCTGTTTGTGGGACGAAGGCTGCACGCAGGTGTGCCGGCTGCAGTGAGGTTTACTACTGCTGCAAGAAACACCAAAGTCTTCACTGGTCCAGTCACAAGTCGTCGTGCCGCGCGTTCAAGGTGGCTCACAACACCACATTGGGCAGATATTTGGTGGCGGCGCGCAGCATCAAGCAGGGCGAAACTATTCTTCACGAGGCCGCCATCGTCACCGGTCCGAAGCAGTTCAGCGACGCCTTATGTCTCGGCTGCTATGGCGAGCTGACCGCGGGCGTTCAATATCACCAATGTGAGTGTGGTTTTCCAATGTGTCGCAGCGAGTGTGCCGCATCTGCCAGTCATCAGGCCGAGTGCTCGCAGATGCAGCGGGCTGCCAGCAAAGTATCTGTGCGGCTCGATGACTCTCCGAATCCCGCCTACCTGGCGGTGACGGCCGGGCGTTGTCTCTTGCTGCGTCTCACCGCACCTCATTTGTGGCGCGAGCTGGAATTGTTGGAGAGTCACGATGCTGAACGTGGTAGTATTGAGCATGTACACTCGCTGGACGTTGATATCTGGAAGCAGTTGCAGAACACTGGCTTTGACGTATCGCTGCAGGACGTTCACAAGGTTTGCGGAGTGCTTGATGTCAACGGCTTCGATACGGCCCGCCGAGGTGTTATCGGCTTGTACCCGCAAGCTGCTTTACTGGAGCACAGCTGTGTGCCCAACACGTTCCGAGTATTCGACGACGACCTGAGTATTCGTGTGATAGCCAGTGTAGACATCCCCAAGGCGGCACATATTTCGACCAGCTACGCGGATACGCTGTGGGGAAGCGCCAACAGACGCTATTTCCTGCGACAGTCCAAGTACTTCGACTGCACGTGCGAACGCTGCAGGGACGCCACTGAGCTGGGCACAGAGCTGAGCTCGTTGAAATGCCAGCAATGCAGTGAAGGACTCGTCAGACAAACGGATCCTCTTCATTCGGACTCTGAGTGGAAGTGTGAGCGATGTTCTGCCACGATATCTTCAGATCAAGTCAACCAGCTACTGGAAACTATCGGCCAGTACCTGATTGAAATGCCCAAAGGATGTGTCAAAGCCGCCGAAGATTTTGTTCACAAATTCTCCAGCTGTTTATCGGACACTCATTTCTACATGTGTGACGTCAAGGTGGGATTTACCTCAGCACATTGTGCATTATTTGTGAATATATATATAATGCAGTTGCTTTATATTTGTAAATAAATTGTGTGAGCTTAATAGGCAGCCCACTTTTATCGTAGACAATGTGATGTGCATTGGTTGAATTTCTGTAAAAATTTTCTCCTTGTGTCGTGTGTGTCCTTGTGTATGTATCTCTCTCTCTCTATCTCTCTCTCTCTTTCTCTCAGCGTGTGTGTGTGAGGGTGTGTGAGGATGTGTAGAGAGATAGCTGGGTGTATTTGTCGGTTGATCGGAAGCAAACGAAGCCATTTGTCACAATTCATAGAGCAATATGTCATTGTGGTCGGCTCCATTAAGTCAACCATGATCGCGCTCATTTATATCCGGCCTATTTGTCATAGCAGGATTCTAAATTCATTGTGTCTATTCACTCCATCATTGTTCACTTCATACACACACACACACACACACACACACACATACACACACACACACACACTCTCTTTCATAGTAGCTAATCTAACACCCTAAGGAAATTTTAATAAGAGGAATATTCAGATTGGATGTTGAAAAATGTATATGTAAATATATTTGTATTTATAATTGTGTGAAACGAAGTATATGACGATAATGATAATGATGACATATGTTGTTATGTATGTGTATGTGTGTGTGTATGTGTGTGTGTGTCGTTCTTCTGTCTTTCAAAAAATTTACTCGTTCACTCAGGTCATCTGATGATTCTCGTCTCTTACTGGAACCTGCTTTTCCCTCTAGACATTCTCACTATAATTGCTGTCTCTCTATCTTAGGACCCCGTATTTAAAATAAGCTCTCCCAACACTACGTTCTATCAATTCTATCCCTCTTTTAAAAAAACACTAAGAAATTTTTCCTGTTGAAATCGTATTATACTTTAGAGAATATTGTTTATACCAGTGATAAATTTAAGGTATAATCTCCTCTTTTCTCTATCTCTCTCTCTCTCTCACTTTCTCCATCTTATACTTTGTCAATGTATGTGTATGTGTGTTTGTGTGTGTGTGCAGCGCCCTAGAGACCCTCTAGGTGTAGTGCGCTATGAAAATATCTACCTAATGTAATGTAATGTAATGTAATGTAATGTGTGCAGACCGCGCTTGCAATGTTGTACGGTAAAGATGATCAAGTGGCTGAGCCGTTGCAACAAGACTACGAGATGACCTCTGATGAAGCCATCAACAAACAAACCGTCTCATCTCAACTACTGGTCATTCTGACCCGACTACATCCGGGTAACTAGCACACACACACACATTACATTACATTCATACATTTATATCGCGCTGTTCACCCGAAGGTCTCAAAAGCGCTCACACACATGCACACACTCAAGCACAAGAGTCATACACAATCACGCGCAGACACACACACACACACACACACACACACACACACACACACACACACACACACACACACACACACACACACACACACAACACAGAAAAACACATATACGCATAAACGCTAACATACATCCCGTTTACATACGCAAAGACACAAAAATACGCAAAAAACAAAAACAAAAACACAGCAGACAGCACATTAAGACAACACAGCAGACATGCAAGGACATACACTCAGATGGACAATACAATAGACACGCAAACACAAATAACAGGACTCAACACAACAACACACATACAGCATACAACGGGAAAACATACCTACACAATAACGACAAATACAGACACGCATGAAGCACATACACATAGAAGACAGAATTAGGGAACAATCAGACCATATATTCAGTACTAATATATACAGTATTATTAAGACAGTAATAAGACTTAATTAGGAAAAAATTCTTAGTATGTTTCTTGAAAAGAGGTAGGGATTTGTTTGAGCGTATTGAGGGAGAAAGCCTATTGTAGATACGAGGTTCTAAGATAGAGAGACAACGATTGTAGTGAGAATGTCTAGAAGGAAAGGGAGGTTCAACTAGTACAAAAGGATCGTTAGAATACCTTAGAGAAAGAGATGAGGTTTTATAAGACAGAAGGTCAAATAGATACGCAGGCTTACGAAGACGAAGAGCTGAATGAATAATTAACACACACACACACACACACACACACATACACATACACACAAAAACATACACACGTACACATATACATACACACACATAACATACACAAAAATACATACACACGTACACCTACACATACACACAAACACACACACACACTGACACACACACTGATACACACACTGACACACACACACTGACACACACACACACACACACACACACACTGACACACACACACACACACACACAGAAAGAGGGAGTTGAAAAGCAATTTCCTGTTGCCAGCGGAAGTTGTAGTGTTGCATGTATAAAACTCAAAGTCTACGCGCATCTGAGGAGGCAAAGATGTCGGACAGAGAAATAGAAATTACTATAACTTTGGAAAAACAATTTCCTGAAAAAGTGACGACAATATGATTAACATTAGAAAGGCGATTTTAGAGCAGCTCGTTTGAAACGTGCAAACGATGCGGGGAAATGTTCTTGTTCAGCATTGTTATCAACAATAACCGTTCTAACCTCGTTGATGTCACTGTAGATCAGGGGCGGGCAACATTTTCACAGTGAAGGCCAGATGAGTCACTTGGAAGAAGGTGGCGTGCCGCAGTGAAAAACAATATATCAGCTTACTACTGCTAAATATAATAATGACAATAATAAAAATAAATATTTAAGTAGTTCAATGATATATTACTTTTGGAAAACTTAAGATTTATTGGAATTTCTTATCTACTTTCAGTGGGAAGTCTGAGGGCCGGATTACAATAATAAAACATAGCAGGTTGGCGGGCCGGACTAAGTTGAGCCTTCGCGGGCCTGATGTGGCCCGACCATGCTGTAGATGAACCGGGACAATTTCCAATTTGTCCATGTTTGTGCATTGCTGATGTATCGTGCAGTTACTGATGAGCTACTCGCTAGGGAGAACAACTTTCTCTATCTCTCGCTAGAGTACTGTATACTGTGCTACTGAATATCCATCGTGCAAATTCCCACATGCGCCTTGTCTGTTTGTCAAAGTATGTTTTGCCGCACAAAAAACCCAGTTTCTCATATTGGGAGCGACACAATTCTGGTGGTACATCGTTGAAGCACATTGTGCCCGTGGAAAAGCACAAGACAATTCAGTGCAGAAAGTAATGTTTATAGTAGAGCAATTGGCGATTCTACAGGAGGGATCAGGGGGGCTGAAATTCCCCCAAAATGTTTCCATCAACTCCTCATAACCAAAAGGTTCACTAAAAGAGGTTAATAGAATTATTTTTATATAATTTTTTTACATAAGCATTATCGCTTAATGCTTGACAAATGCAAAGCTCGCTTAACGCTAGAATTTGTTGACATAAACATTAAGCACTATATCCCCAAAATTCTGCACCCACCAACATTATTGTAGTCCCTCCCAAAATTACATACTGAATCCGCCACTAAGTAGATCATTGCCTCGTTTCATTGCCTGCATATGTGTGTGTGCGTGTGTGTGTTGTTATACTTGCCCTATCCGATCCAATGTTTCATCCTAGCGAATCTCATTACTGTTGTCTTAACAGGAATGAGCCGCCTGCGTGGCATACTTCTCTACGAACTTCAGACGGCCATAATGAGACGCCTACAGGTGCAAATCGCCGCGAGAGCTATCGACAAGAAGCATTGGTTGAGCGAGGCCAAGGTGCGTGAGGCCAACATCGTTGGATGATACCTAATCTGAGCCACAGTCACTGCCCACGCACGAAATAATATCTTAATTAGTGTCAACTTATGTCTGCAAAATGTCAAACTGATTGCATCTTTCCGACATGACGTCGAGTACAATTTTATGCAACGATGGAAGATTTGTTGAAATTTTCAAAACAACTTCAGCAGTTGACAAACAAAAGTTTATATAAAACTTATATTTTAAACTTGTAATTATTATGGAAACTGTCGGTGGATCCTGCAGCCATTTGCTGGCATCAAATTATGTCGCATAAAATCGCAGCTCGACCATAAAGTCGAATTTTAGATTATTTCTCAATTAGTTGAAACACATTTATTAGGTAAAAAAATTGAGAAATATCATAGAGCGGAATAAAAATGACACCCTCTGGATCAGAGCCGTTGCGAGGACTTATGAGCCCCCCCCCCCCCCCCCCCCCCCCGAAGGCAACACTTCGGGCCCCCATTATAAATAAACCATCAAATATTGAATTTATTTATTATACATAATCACATAATACAAGCTCAGGTGAAAACATCTGAGTAAAAAGGTAAAGGCTATACATAATACGATAAATTTAAATGTCATACGTGAAGATGCGGGGCCCCTCAACACTCGGGGGCCCCCGGCCGGGGGGTACGGGGACGCTTGCTACGGCTCTGCTCTGGATAACAATAAAAGTATGGACAAATGTACAGTGTGGGCCAATAAGAACAATACAGTATGGGCAAATGACCAAGTTGTTTTTCGTTTTCAGACGGCAGAATATTTTGACGTGCGCGCAATTTGGTGGGCTTTGTTTGTGCGTGCAGGAGTGCGTGCAGTATTTGCAAGAAAGCAGGTTGCAGCTTTCTCACGAGCCATCGCACAGCAGCGAACATGCATTAGCAGAGCGGGCGTACAGCGAACTGAACGCCCTGCAAGCTGTACTCAATCAAATCGCCGATAAAACGCAGCTAGACGCTGCCTGATCAAATGCCACCACATCAGAGGCGCACACTTCAAAACTATCACTCACAAATCTCTTAGATCAGTGGTTATTTACCATAAGTTCTCGAGCAGTGGCTTCTGCTTGTTTCTTACATTGTATAAAATCCTTCACTGTCCTTCACCCCCGTCCTATCTACGCTCACTATTTCTGGTTCAAGAGAGTCATTCACGTCGCCATCCTACTCCTCTAATCTGTCCCCCTGCGTTGAACCAGTCCACTTGGTCTGCGAAATCATTCTTTTTTTCTACACCCCGCATTTATAATTCACTTCCTCTTCGCCTCCTCCGAATGAAGTCCTACTCATCTTTCTCTTCTGAACTCAAAAAACATTACCTATCTTTGGCCTCAGAGTCTTCATAAGTTTACTTGTTTGCAATGATATTATTGATTGATTTTTCCTATAGATATTGATTAAATTGCTTGTTTCTTTGATTTAATTATTTATCTCTCTTTTGCACATTTAGTTATATATTTCGGACTCATAATTGCTTGATGTTTGTGTTCCTGTTCTGCGCTGCTTGTTTTCTACTTTACCCAATTTGCGCAGTTGACCCAATTTTTCCCACTTGCTCCAGTCGTATTTTGCCTGTCGCGCGCTTGTAATTATTGTGTGCGCTATATTGAATAAATATTTGTTTACACGAATAAAACAGCACGGTCCAAGCCTGCATGTGTCTGTGTGTGTATGTGTATGTGTATATATGTGTGTGAATGTGTGTATATGTGTGTGTATATATATGTGTGTGTATGTTATTGACAGTGAGTGCAATTAATTGGCATATAATTGAGTAATGCTACAAGCTGTTGAAACATAACTGTGACCCAGTAATACTATCAGTAATACTGTCAGTAACACTGTCGGGTCTAGAAACATGCTCAAATTTTGCCCAAAGAACACAGTGGAAAATTATCTAGCGGAAAACTGCACATTTTCGGCTTGATATTTAAATTTCAAAACACTTCATCAAATATAATTCCGGTCTTAGAGTATTTACTTAATCATGGTCTGCTTAGAAACTTATAACTAGGCACAAATTATTTTTATTATTGTATTATATATCTGTATTATCAAATCTAAGTGGCAAGAGAATAATTTTCCATATTCCTGTTAGCAAACTAGTAAATTGGTTTTGTGACCAAACTTTGGCCTGCAGCCCAGAAGTTAAGAATAAAAGAAATCAGACAAACTCGGCTTTGAGCAAAAATACCATGCTGTTCTTTGTGTGGATGATAATTATCCGCACTGAGAATTCGTCAACATAAAATATCAACGAAAAATTCCCAGCGAAAATGCGCAAAATTGAGTTTAAAAATCATTTTTGTGACTAATTATACAAAGGTCATATACAGGTTGGTGATATACAACTTATTAGAAAATGATTTATGCTTGCCTTGTCGTAATTTATTGCCAAACTGTGCATCTTATTAAAACTCGTACGAAACTTATCTTTGCATTATTTTCGTCAGATGAAAATAAATCGGGGAATGCGGTGACATTTTCCTCTTACACAATGGAATGTCCATCATACCTTGAACATTGTGTGTGTGTGTATGTGTGTGTGTGTGTCTGTGTGTGAGCGTGTGTGTGCATTTTGAAGCGTGTAAGCTGAAAAACATGTGCATGGTTGTGATTTGGGGCCACTCGTGTGAATAATCAAACTTTCCGTGTTGAAATTGCATGCAATCTCGTGCTTCAATGACAATTCGCCCGCTTATGTTGCTGTTTGTTGTTTGATGTTGTTATTTCTCTGCAATTCAATTTGCTATTTTGTTTGTGAGCGAGTTCGTGTGCGTTTTTCTCAGTCGGCTCGGTTTGGTTGTGACACGCTATTTCGCAATGAAACCAGCAAAATGCTAGCGACATATTGAGAATACAAGTATAAATGTGAGAATCCTTCTCGAAGAATCCTTCTCTTCTTCTCACTTGCAGAACGATCCTCTCTTATGACACCGGGATGATCGCAAGAATGCTACAGCACATCAATTAGATATTATTTCAAACATGAATTTCACTCAATTTATTGCCAGAACAGTGTCATTTTAGCAGTAGTTGTGGCTACGTATCAACTGTCCAATAATCCTGCAATTATCAGAAACACAAGACCATAGATAACAGTAGACCTGGATTTGACTCTCGTCGGTTGAAATGGACCGGCGACTGCCGTAAGGTACCCAAATGCACATGTAAAATATAGCAATTTAAACCATTTGAATAGCATCATTGGTTTTTGTTTAGTGTATTGAAAATTACTGTTATCTATGACAAGACATATACACTATTGGCACTGAGACATAAGACAATAATGCTATATTGACAGAACAATGCGTACAGACTCACAATTGTATATGAGTTGAGCTGAACGCAGTGGAAGCCCAGGTGCTGGCTCAATTTGGACTCTGACAATTATTGATTAGCCAGAAATCAGCGCACTGCCCAAGCGTTGATAGTTGCCACCACAGCCACGCCACCACAGTCACGCCACCACAGTCACGCCACCACAGCCACGCCACCAGTCACGCCACCACAACCATGCTAAACATTCTGGCAAAGTTAATCTCAAGCAAGATTAGATGGAAAAAGAGTCAAGATTTCTATACATATGTGTTTTATACATAATCTGAGCTGTATTTTTCTTAGTTTTTTATTGACTTTCTTCATGTCGTGCTGGCTTTCATCTCCATTTCTTTTATCTCTGATATTGCCCGCTGTAGTTGTTATTTCAATCATTTTTCAGCCTCGCCCGCTACAATTCTGGGCAATTTTGGTGAAACATAACGAACCTTCGGCAACGCATCAATTCTTGTTAGTTTTGCGCTCTGCTTCGTACTGGCGGAAACTGAATACCGCGTCCCGGCGTGGCCTTTTCATTGTCGTGCAGATTGTGGTCTACGCATATTGAACACAATCTGGAATAGGCGTGAACGCAGAAGTCCCTGATGCATTTGATTGTGTAAGGACAACTGGAGAAACGTCCCATGATACCACAATTAGCTTGCAACGACTTAAAAGCTGCACGAATATGTTGCAGTAGTGTTTCATCAATAGGCCTATTGAGTTATGAAGCAGCTTAAGTGAAGACGTGTGTCGTAAAAGCAACATACAAAACGTCCAATCATCGCATATATTGAAAACCGCACTTATGCATTAGGTATATTATAATTAATAATAATTACGATTATAATTAATTAACATGGCTAATAATTAATTGTGTATCAGCAACACACACGTCAGTGACGGTGATTTATTGTTCACTCATTCATCGTTGTATTATATCGATGGATGCACAATTATGGCACATTGAGACAGTGCGTCTTAACCGGGCTGTTTGTGAGCAGTGCTAAACTCCTATGTCTTTTCCAATGTGTGCCTTTTCATTTTGCTTTTCTCACTATCCCTTGATGATCAATTGTTATAATATATTCAGGAGACTGCAGTTTTGTTGTTTTCATAATTTATGTGAAAATTTCGCATATATTCTCTCTTCAATGATGTTTGTGTCTGTTATTTCACGGCACGCCACTTGATATTTACTGCTGCAATTTTGCTGCGTATAATCGATACCGCTGTTTGCTTCTCTATATGTCTTACTCTCCAGCACTAATTAATGTGTTGGAAACACTAGGAGACAGCTTGAATTTCCCTGGCCCAAACATATATGTTGGTTCAATTATGTATGTTTTGCAAGCGATTTGTCTGTGCTTATCTAGTTTATATGTATGTGATAAAATTCAACCTGGACATATTAATTTTAATATTAATAATATTAATTGAACATCAGTTTATTGAAACGAATCAAACCGTATAGCGATGTATGTGCGTTTGTGTGTGTTTGTGTGCGTGTGTGACTATGTTTATGTGTATGTGTGCGTGTGTGTCTATGTGTATGTGTGCGTGTGTGTCTATGTGTATGTGTGTGTGTGTGTACATTAGCGCATGTGTGCGTGTGACAGCTGTTCTTCTGATCAATACAACATATAAGGCCACACTTTTGAATGAAGTGATATGTAAAAAAACATATAACCCGTCTTAAATTGCATGTGTTTCTATATTTTCACCTATATACGGTCTTGTATTTATATGGATATAACTTGGCTATATTTGAATGCAGCTTTGCGCATGATGTAGGCGTTTATCTGTTCCGCCAGCTTATAAATGATGTTCTAAATTATCATCCGACATTCAGCTCGTTTGCCTGTTTCTCAATTCGGCTGACGCGTATCATGTCCATAAATTCACACCTTGCCCACAACACGACCCAGTCGCACACACACACATACACACACACACACACACACACATACAGTTGCATGGATTAGTTGGCATGTGTGTGCTCGTAAATCTGTCCACCGACATCATCACGCTGAGCAGCTTGGACTAAATTACCCCGAAGCCGCAGCCGCCATAAAGTCAATACTCGTGCAAGAATTGCACATTTGCTGTGTGATTCTGTGTGTCGGCATTGCAGTATTGCTCAACATATTCGGCATGTGAATCTTGTCTACAGTTTACTCATGCTCACTACTTTATCTAAATAACAATAGAACGTACTGAAATAACTAAAATTGCCTACGATATATTACTATTGAAGTCACATTGAGTTAATATGGCACGTGTTTTGTAGCTGATGAAATCTCCATTACAGCTCCGCGATCATATGAGAATATGTCTGGGAATTTCAGCACAGCTTGGCCGGGACTCGTGAACTTATTCTAACTAACTAACTTATTCTATAGCTTTAAATGTTCAGGTTCAGTTTGGAAACGCATAACTTTTAGGGAAACACACGATTTAAACAATTCATACACTGACACAGAGAACGAAGAGGTTTTACATATTATCGCAAAAATGTAATGAATTCAGCTTGTTTTCTTGGCTTGTGTTCGGCCTGTGACAACTTGATGACAGATCTTGCAGTGTACACGTTTGTGTTGTCAATATTGGCGGGCACTCAGCCAAACACAGATCTCCCACTTACCCCTGCCTTCTTCCTTCAGCCGTCATCATTTAGCCAAGCCACTACTCGGGACTGATTCCTGCGTTCAGAGAAGGTCACATTGGATATTTACTTTGTGCAATGAAAACTGAACTCGTTTTATTGTTATGGTGATCGGCTGTGTGTGTGTGTGTGCTTGTGTTTGTATGTGTATGTGTATGTGTATGTGTATGTGTATGTGTGTATATGTGTGTATGTGTGTGTTTCTGTGTGTGTGTGTGTGTGTGTGCGTGTGTGTGTGTGTGTGTGTATGTGTGTGTTAGTGTGTGTGTGTGTGTTTGTGTGTGTGTGTGTTTGAGTGTATGTGAGTGTGTGTTAGTGTGTGTGTGTGTGTGTGCTAGTGTGTTTGTGTGTGTGTGAACAGCTGTATGCATAAAGTTAAGCTGTATGCAGAGATGAAGTTATTGTTGTTGTTAATGAGTTCATTAATGGCACAAAAAAGCGTGGGACATATGCTGGAAAAATGTCTGACATGTGCGACATCATTAGCAAACAGCAAGACAAACAAACCAACGTCAAAAACCTGTTTCACGCATAATAGCCAGCTTGTAACAACAACAAAAATACATCAACAAAGGTAGGGAAAATTTGTGAATTTTGAAGTGTGTGGCTATAACGTAAATTTGTACAAATATATTGTACAAATTTACGTTATTTAGACTGGAAAATAAGTCGCGGATGCCCAGTCGTGCTAATAATATTACGTATAATTATAAAAATATATCATAATCATACCTAAAATAATCTATAGGTAGAAACACGGAGGAAATACGGCTTCACACAATTCAAGCTTTCCGTCATTTCAACAAGATGTTGAAATGTTGCAGCCTCTGCAACTCAGCAAGCATTTCAAGCGGCTTCCGACTGTGTGTGTGTGTGTGTGTGTGTGTGTGTGTGTGTGTGTGTGTGTGTGTGTGTGTGTGTGTGTGTGTGTACATGTGTGTGTGTGTGTATGTGTGTGTTCCAGGGTTGATTTGGATTCGTCCCAACGGTGGCGACATGATGAAATCATTTATCTTAATGTAGTCTTAATGGCGACTGCCTGAATTGGTACGATTCCCTTATTTTAATGCTGGAAAATATATATAAAGATGTGATATGAAACAAACATTCACATTCAGAGAGAGAGAGAGAAATATAGCGAGAAAGAGAAAAAGAGTGACTGACAGACTAATGAAAGAGATACTGCTGAAATATACAACTCTTTTTATTAATAAATAACAGTACAACTTTGGCGTGAAATAATTGTTTTTTATATTTTTCAATTTTGCTGGGAGCCCGCTGTTTGAACCATTCAATCCATCAAGTGAGTACACTAATACAAAACGTCTGTCGTTACTTCAAATCAGTACTAAAGCCATTTTTATAAGGTGAACGGGCTGAAAATTCAACAGTCCTTCACTGAACACTCAATCCTACACTCACAACAGTCCTACACTGAACACTCAGTCCTACACTCACAACAGTCCTTCACTGAACACTCAATCCTACACTCACAACAGTCCTACACTGAACACTCAATCCTACACTCACAACAGTACTACACTGAACACTCCTCCTGCGTTCACAGCGCAGAATGGCCAGCAATATCACGTCTCAGAAGTGTTCAATTCAATCTGGCTGCTAACCGAGTTTGGCCTTCAGCCAGGTAGATTCATTATGCTCTGCCCTCATTGTCCTCGTCTGCTCTCATCCGCTTTCCATTCACCTCTTCCGCTCCATGCAAATGCTACCTCTGGCGAGTACTCACTTGTGCGTGCGTGCGTGCGTGCGTGTGTGCGTGCGTGTGTGCGTGCGTGCGTGCGTGCGTGCGTGCGTGTGTGAGTAGGCTCATTGTCGATCAAGTTTGGTAGAATTGTCGCCCAGCACGTCACTCGACAACCACCCACTAGAACACACTCGACACTACAAACACGTATATTTGCACTTACTCACACACACACACACACACACACACACACACACAAACACACACACACACACACACACACACACACACACACACACACACACACACACACACACACACACACACACACACACACACAAACACACACACACACACAAACGTGTCCATAGAACTCTGTCCACAGACAAAGCAGAAGTGTTCACACTGCGTCTGTTGAATAGATAGGAATAAATGAATACATTTGGGCGTAGAACGGCTGCAGATTGGCTATTTTCTACAAGCACAAGTGACGGCGTGTAAACAGAGAAACATTCCTCTATTTCCCGGCTATGTTGAATTTGCTGCGAACGGGTGTTAGCGATGTGTCACCAAATATACGTGTTAGTATATGTGTTCTGATTAATTGATATAAGCCGTCAATACACAGCCTGCAGTATATGCCTGGTTTTAAGCAAGCAATACTTCATCTAAATAAACATTAAGATGTTTCCAGTACATTCAATAATAGCTACTGGTGTGATGCAGATATTAAGTAGGCAGCAAAATTAATTAAGTAGCGTAATCATTGAAAAAATACTAATTAATTATCATAATTAATTTAGCATTGCCAACACAAATATTATCATCGCCTTTCCACTCAGATTGTAGACATCGAAACGGCGATGAACGACAATTATACAAAAACCGTGAAAACATTATATAATTTAGTATGTTAAATAAACTCTCACATGTCAATAAAATCCAGCATGCAGTTTTAGATCAGTGGTTCTCAACCCTTATCAGAGTTTGCACCACAGTTTCAAATGAGCAGTCAGTCCACGTACCCCCTGGATCCTTGATCAGTATACGAAAATATAAAAATACAAACGACGTTATAATAAGTCTTTTTCTTCAATATTCATTTATACAACTTCTTTAAGAAGATTAAGCAAAACTACGTTTTTCAGAAAAATACAACGCATAAGTTATACATATAATTTCTATTTTTTATAATTGCTAGAATATTCGCACCTCCGGTTGAAAACCCCTCCGTTAGATGATGCAATCAATATGCCTCATCATTGAAACTTTCACTATATATAAGAATTAGAACGAAATTAGCTAATATAAACGTGCTTCAAATGCTCAAATATTTGTTTTGCAAATGCGCCATTTAATTTAATCATGAGAAAGCATTAACATACAATTCGTAACATACATTTAACATTTACAATCGTATTAATATTGTTATATCAAGCACATTGGCTAATTGGCATCAGAATATTGCACAGATCCCTGCAGAACATGTATTGGCTGTAGGCCAGGCAAAAGCACAATTGATTCACGATTACCAACATCAGATGCTAGATATGGCTCAGCTGAGACAAATACAAAAACATCAAAGACGAACAAAGAAGACAATCGATGAGCGATATAATATCCACAACAAACAATGTATTGATCTGTCATGATTGTGTGTGTCATATTGTCTTTGTGTACTTTTTCTCTTTCTCTTATTCTCCACGTTCAAAGTGCGCAGGGGCTGCATGATGCTGTTTATAGCGCTTGCGCTCTTCCTGCGTCACTTTGTTCGTTTTGTTCAATAATAATAATAATAATAATAATAAACTAGGTTGAAAATAATAGCAAAAATAGCAAAACTATCGTATTTTGATCAAATCACACGACATCTGATCCAATTGGCATTGTTCTGTGTTGTCTGCAGCAGCAATTACACTTGTCTTCGACATCGTATCTCTGTCTCTGTCTGTTTGCGCGTTTTTTCTCGCTGCCCAGGCGTAGCGGCCAGCATTGTGAGTGAGCATCTGTTATTGTCACTGCTTGTGTCTGACCATCGTCCATATAACAGTCAAGACGCGTCCAATGAGCCTGTCCAGTCGTGTTTGTACAGCCGCTGTCTCGCGAGCGACACACGAGGACAGCGACAAATTGCTCGTCTGACATGGCGGCCGCCAAGAAGTTTGCCAATATGGCGATCCGATCAGCACATGTGATAGATGAGTTGCCGTTGAATAAAGAACACACACACACACAGAGGATGGACGCAGTGGTGCATGCAATCCACCATCACATCACGCCCGGCCGTCTGCGAGCCATTTCCACTGACAGCTCAACAGCTACACAATGTCAGTATCAGGCAATAATTCACCAGTGAGCTGTCAGGATTCGCTGTGAGTACAGGTAACAGCACACGCGTATCAGCTGTAATTGTATATAGAAAGTTATCGCGGTATTGTAGTGTTTATGAATAAAAATTAGGCATTTTCAAGCGTTTTTTGTGTTGTCATGTCAGAGAACAGGGATACCATTGCTTCCAAAGATTAATTCAATTCGATACTGATGGTGTGTATCTGGATCAATTCATGTTTTTTGACTCAAAGTAGTTGCATTATGTAGTTATATCATGCACCCCCAGCAATGCCTCAAATACAGCCAATATTCCAAGTTTGTCGTATTATCGGCAATAAAGTTCAATTGAAACAGCATTTCAACTATTTCTTCCTCCATTTACAGGCATTTACTCCTGCAATATACAGCGTCGGCAGGATGTGCAATCTGTATGCCGGCGGAAAGCCTATGTTGGTCGTCTATTAATCGCTCTATGCTGCAATTGTCTCTCAAACTTGGCTGTCCATTCTCCTCATGTGTGGACAGGGCATGCGTTGCCCGCACTCGCCAAACACCATCAAAATTGCAACGTCGGACAAAGCGCACGTCCACTGAATACATGTGCGTGTATTGTGAACGAAACACGGTAGTTATCAGAGGTAATTCGTATGCGACTCGCACAAACAATGCAGCCGACACAAGACACCATTGTCGACCACAGCCATCATCAAGACTGACCACCACGCTGCTACAACGCCTCAACGAGCAAAAACGAGCGGCAAAATGAGCGACTCGAGAAGACCGAACTCCACTGCCGTCCCTCCTCTCCAACAACATCGACAATTTCCATCACGCTCATCTTCAATGTATCGCACACGTTTATTGGACAACATTTAGAGAAGTGGAAATACCAGGGTGTGTGTGTGTGTGTAAATGGAAGAACAGTTTCAAGTAGCCAATACTCAATCTACCAGAAGTGCATAATCTATCTGTCAATTTGCTCTTCTCCAAAGATGAACGAGACGATGGTTCACGTGACCTATCACGTGACCTATCACGTGACCTATCACGTGACCTATCACGTGACCTATCACGTGACCCATCACGTGCCACGCTCGGACGAGTCACAAGTAAAGATGCGACCTAAAAAAACGATGGTTTTTTAAGACCGTTTTTTTGGCCAAAAAAACCTCGACCAAAAAAACATGTTTTTTGAGTTTTCTTGAAGAGTCATGTAAAAAATTCAAATTATGGAAATGATATATTTGGGATGTTAAATGAAATATTTTTATCAACACATGAGTATTCATGCTATTAGTGACCCTATCAAACTGAATTATCATTAAATATGCACAACCAGTAAGGCGCCGTGTTCGGCGATGAACGAGCGAGCGCGAAGCTATCATATAACAACAACAACAACAACAAACATGTATTTAATATAGCGCACACAATAGTTACAAGCGCGCGACACGCAAAATAATACTGGAGCAAGTGGGAAAATTGGGTCAATTGCGCAGGTTGGGTGAAGTAAAAACATGCAGCGCAGAACAGAAACACAAACATGTAGCAATTATGAGTCCGGAATATGTAACTAAAATGTGCAAAAAAGAGATAAATCATTAAATAAAAGGAAAAACGGATTAAATCAATATCAATAGGAAGAATAAATCAATTATAACATTGCAAACAAGTAAACTTAAGAAGACTCTGAGGCCTGACTTAAGAAGACTCTGAGATATGTAATCAAACTTTGTCGTAAATGTATTTGTCTGCGTGCATGGGCAAAGTTTTCTGCTAAATTATAAGAGGGCATATGGCACATGCTACATGCCACACTGGGCACTGACATGATTCGGCATAATTTCATTCGCGGCAGGAAGGATTGGGCTACCCAACAAAAAAAACGCATGTTAATCGGACTTATGGTTCCAGAGATATAAGCCTCTGAAAAACGGGTAAAAAGTGTTTTTCTAAAAAGTAGGAGGGCATTTGGGACGTGCCACAGTGGGCATTGACATGATTCGGCTTGGTCTCATCCGCGGCAGGAAGGATTGGGCTACCCAACAATAAGAATGCATGTTAATCGGACTTATGGTTCCAGAGATAAGCGTTCCAGAGCCTCTGAAAAGCGTGACCACGGCCGGCTGGCGGGCCGGTCGCTCATACTCATTTTTCTAGTAACACCAAGTATGAACTTGCTCGCTTCGCTCGCTCGTAATAAAATGGTTATAATGTGTCTGAAAGCCCTAATATCATTGTTTGCACGGTATTGTGCGGCACTTCTATGTACAGTACAGTCTTGCATTCAATCATTGAGTTAATCATTGTGTAAGAAAGCAGGGTTTGAAAACCGTTTTTCTGCTAAAACCGAAACTGTTTGAAAAAATACAACAATTTCAATAATTTTGTCATTTTTTACTTATTAATTTTTTCCTACCAGAAATGAACTACGTTGATTACAATAAGCTTCATCATTTCAATCAACAGATAAATTATTTGCAAATATAAATGTACAAACACTGCAAATATTTACACAAATACTACATATATACACACAAACTTAGTGTCCCTAATGAGACTACGAATAAATGCGGGTCGCATTATTCAGAGTGGCAATCTTGACCAGAAAAACGGACAATATTTTCGTGTGGGAAAAAAACGACTGAGCAAATATATTTAATGTACAAAAAAGTATTTGAACACAAATAACTACATACTTTCCTAACTAGCTACTGTTTTACTAACTACTTTACTTTACTTATTAACTAAATACTTTACTAACTACTTTCCTTGATCTGCCGCCAATGTTTTTTCAAAATTTCTACATCTACGAAAACCGTTTTTCAAACAAATATATTTAGAAAAAAACATGGTTAAAAAACAGATTAAATCAAGTGGTTTAACAAGCCGCTTATACCAGCAGGCTACTTGCTATTCAAAAGGTATTTGAACGCACATCAATCAAATCTATCTTCCATAGAGACTGTTTTAGAAAGCATTGTTTCATTGAAAAAGCGTTAGTTTAAATATACGTTTGTCAAAAAAAAACTTGACCAACCAAATAACTTGTCTTGTTCTGCTGTCAACATTTTCTGAACATTAATAAGACGAATTTAAATCTAGTTTGAAAAACATCATTGCATTTTTTCATAAAAAACATGGCTTCTTTGAAAAAACACATGGTTACTCAATGAATTTGCTTTGTTCAGCTGACAATAAATTTCAAAAATCCACATCATTAATACCATCTTTAAAAACATGGGTTTTCTCAATGAAAAAACCTAAGCCACCGGACCCGGATGCACTTTCAAACAGTCTCCTGGGATATTTATTGATAAATATTTTTGTTTTTTATACTATTATCAAATTATCTTTGAAATAAGACGCGTAAGGATGTACAAAACGTCAATTAAACTCATTTATATGTACTAAAATCCAACATCCGATGACAATTGGGGCTAATTATAAAAATACACAAAAAAAACAAAAAACAAACTAAAAAAACATGTTTTTTTGCACACAAAAAACGCAACCAAGCAAAACGGTTTTTTTGCATCACTAGTCACAAGTTACACTCATGCAAACACTAGTGCCACTATCTGAAAATAATACCTCGATCTTACAGCCTCGCATTCATACCAATATTATAGCACTGGCATAATTGGCAAACAATACTTAGCAAATTGGCAATGACACACGCACACACACATACACACACACGCAATATGAGTTTAATTCATCAAATTAAGGCTCATCTAGCAGCAGAATTAGAGATCGAGAGAGAGAAAGAGAGTTGTGAAAAATGTTCATTAATCGCGAACGAGATGTGGAATTAAAGCCTGCACGGTGGCACAGTAGCAAAGCGGCATCATGAATCTAGCTGTCACATTCTCGCCGGTGAACTTTTGCAATAGCCCAGTTAAAGCCAGATTGTGCGACCAAACTTGGCCAAAGCTTTGCGAGAAAATTACAAAAGCTTCTCACGGCGCTGAAACGGGCGATTTCGTGAGATAGCGTTGAAAAAAATGGCTTAACGAGTTTGCCGAAATTAAGCATGAACAAAGAATACGTTGCACTGAATAGCACTAGCATGATGGACTCAGACACTCCTGCACTAGACATGAAATGCTTGTCTCTGAAAAACAATTCAACACGAAATCTTCCTGTGATCGCTTCGAATAATACAATGCGCAAATATTAGATTGTCAGTTTTGACTGGATATCACTACTCGCCGCTCGGCTCTTCTATCCTGCATTGCACAAAAAACTAGCACCTGAACTCTCCGTGATACAGCACACATCCACCATACATTTTCTTACTGGACTAAAAGTGTTCACATTATGCATATATATATAGATATATATATATATATATATATATATATATATATATATATATATATATATATATATATATATATATATATTTGAAGTTCTCGACATATATGAGGAGAGAGATATGAAGAAGAGATATACCCACATGTGTCTATACTTTTATTACTGCTCGCGCCTTTGCCCTCGAAAGTGCGCTATATCAAATACATGTTGTTGTTGTTGTTGTTGAGAGAAGTAAACATTTTTGAAGTAAACAAGTGGCAGTCATTTGTGGTTTCTTCTCTCTCTTTATATATATATATATATATATATATATATATATATATATATATATATATATATATATATATGCACGATTTGTTGAAATCAACAGCAATCTCAATTCAATCAGCAATTCAACAAAATCAGCAAATCAGCAATTCAACAAATCGTGCATACATAATGGCCTCCTTCCAAAATATATATATATATATATATATATATATATATATATATATATATATATATATATATGTGTGTGTGTGTGTGTGTGTGTGTGTAGGGAACAGATTAAAAATGAAATTTATCAAAGATATTCCAGTTTGTGGACCCAAATTTTATGAACACTAATCCTCAGGCTAAAGATGCCTGAAAGAGCCTGAGGAACCTGAGGAACCTGAGGAACCTGAGGAACCTGAAGAGCCTGAGGAAACTAAAGGAGTATAAGGCATGAAAGGAGCCTAATAGCCACCACTATATGTCAAGTCAACGTCTCTGCTGCAAACCAACCCATCTTGTATGAATGATCTTTCTGCCAGCGATGTGCTTCATAAAACCGAATATGATATTGAATTTCTTCATGCGCAGAAAGCTGATCCAATTTATATTCAGCGACGCCGACACAATGTTTACGAAGCTCATTCAGGCGATGTTAGCAGAGTTAGAATGTGACAGCTTGTCGGTATCACAGATTCAAACACAAATTGAACACGTGCACAGTAGACATATCAAAGATTTACAAACAATAGAATATAACCAGACGCTCTGGATCAGTGGAGCGTAATCTTTTTTCTCTGCTTCGCCATTTCCTAATGAGCCAACTCTTCATTTTCCATAACAGCACAGAGAAATCCAGTAAATTCAGTTGTTTCGCCCAATTAAATTACAGAAAGTCACTAGAAAATAAAATAATCGAATGCGGTTTGAAGAAAACACACACACACACACATACATACACACACACATTTGTCCTGTTTTATCCGACCTTTAATTCCCACTTGACAACTCCTCCATTGCCCACCAGTGGGGAATTTCCCACAGGCTAAGACCCACTGGTCTGGATTCAGTTGTCATTTCTCATTAGGAAGTGGCTGCGATTGATCGATAGACAAGTTTGGCACCTGGCATGACTGTGGTCAAATCGATAAACAGACAAAGTATATTGTTGTAGGCACGAAAGGCCAAGATTGTTCACAATTTGAGTGACCACAAAAAGTTTTACGCGTGTCGGTAGAAGGTACGTCTAGTCATCTATCAGAACAGTGGTCATTCATTATCGTGGCTGCATTTCCACTCAACATATTCAGCCACCGACATTCGCTAGGAAACAATATATATATTCTACTTTACGCAAATTATAAGCATCAAAGGCAAAAATACGAAAACACCACGCGCTGGCTACACGAACCAAGCCGCTACAAGTGGACGCAAATGGCATACAAGCTGAGCTGCATAAAAACGTTATAGAAGCAGAAGTCAGGACACAATTAGAGTATTTCTAGAAAAAACAAAGACATGTGTCAAATACAGAGCTAATGATAGAACCGCATTCAATTGATTGGCCTTGACTATTCCAGTGGCAAATCCGTCATTGAGCAGTTTATTTTTTGGTCCTGGTGGGTGTCTGGTTGCGGTATTCAATTGAAAAACAGCCAATGTGTATGAGTCTTGTAGCGAGCAGGAGCCTGTCATCTGCCAGACAGACGTTTGATAAACGAAAATCATCGATATGTGGAGAAACGTGCGACAGACACGCTCTTTGTCACAATGATGCGTGTTTGTACATTTCCTATTTCGCATTTCTCACTTCACGCATAATATTCCTTGGCTCACAGAATTTATTATATAGAAATAAACCTCAGCAAAATCTATTGAGAGTCGCTAGTATTTGCATATGTTGATAATATAATTATACTTTGAAATTCTGAGAGCACAATTCTACACCGTGCTTTTTGTCACGTGTGTGTGTGTGTAGCTGGGTGTGTATCTGGGTGCGTAGGTGTATGTGTGTTTGTTTTAGCTGGGTGTGTAGGTGTATGTGTGTTTGGTTGCGTTCGTGGCAGGGTTGCCGCTTGAGTACACGCGTGTTGATAGAAGACTTGTGAAGTTCAGGCACGCACACGGCCCATACATACACACTTTCACACGCACTCAATTCGCATGCCAACACAAACACACAGATTCAAAGACTCATAAGGAAATACACAGACATAGACATACACACAAACTCGAATATGCAAAAAATTATCGACTGACATGTCCACGATACTAGGTGACTTATCAACAATACTAGGTGACTTGTCCACGATACTAGGTGACTTGTCCACGATACTAGGTGACTTATCAACGATACTAGGTGACATATCCATGATACTAGGTGGCTTTATGCTAGCTTCACTTGACTTTGCCAAACCTAAAAAATCTAGCAGAATTGAAGCGTAACCAGAGAGCCACTATTAAGAGAACTGCAGAAAATCTCAACGTGCATGACTGTTACACGTGACTCATGACTGTTACACGTGACTCCTGATGGTTACACGTGACTCATGACTGTTACACGTGACTCATGACTGTTGCACGTGACTCATGACTGTTACACGTGACCAATGACTGTTGCACGTGACTCATGAGTCATGAGTCATGACTGTTACACGTGACCAATGACTGTTTCACTTGTGGTTTTGCTGGTTTCAGTGCGGAAATTACACTCGTCTGTGCCTTTACAATACAACCAGCCTACAAACCAAAGAACAACACCAAATTTAGCCTACCACTTACACCACAACACACCACAAACGTCCACTTACACCACAACACACCATTTACACCACAACACACCACAACCGTTCACTTACACCACAACACACCACTTACACCACAACACACCACAACCGTCCACTTACGCCACAACCGTCCACTTACACCACAACCGTCCACTTACACCACAACCGTCCACTTACACCACAACCCACCACTTACACCACAACACACCACTTACACCACAACACACCACTTACACCACAACACACCACTTACACCACAACACACCACTTACACCACAACACACCACTTACATCACAACACACCACTTACACCACAACACACACAACCGTCCACTTACACCACAACACACCACTTACACCACAACACACCACAACACACCACAACACACCACTTACACCACAACCGTCCACTTACACCACAACACACCACTTACACCACAACACACCACTTACACCACAACGGTCCACTTACACCACAACACACCACTTACACCACAACACACCACAACCGTCCACTTACACCACAACCGTCCACTTACACCACAACCGTCCACTTACACCACAACCGTCCACTTACACCACAACCGTCCACTTACACCACAACCGTCCACTTACACCACAACACACCACGTACACCACAACCGTCCACTTACACCACAACACACCACTTACACCACAACACACCACTTACACCACAACACACCACTTACACCACAACACACCACTTACACCACAACACACCACTTACATCACAACACACCACTTACACCACAACACACACAACCGTCCACTTACACCACAACACACCACTTACACCACAACACACCACAACACACCACTTACACCACAGCCGTCCACTTACACCACAACACACCACTTACACCACCACGGTCCACTTACACCACAACACACCACTTACACCACAACCGTCCACTTACACCACAACACACCACTTACACCACAACCGTCCACTTACACCACAACACAACACTTACACCACAACCGTCCACTTACACCACAACACACCACTTACACCACAACACACCACTTACACCACAACCGTCCACTTACACCACAACACACCACTTACACCACAACACACCACTTACACCACAACCGTCCACTTACACCACAACACACCACTTACACCACAACACACCACAACCGTACACTTACACCACAACCGTCCACTCACACCACAACACGCGTTCAGTTCATTCAGCATATTATCATCAAATCAGCATAGCAAAAAAACAATACACGAAAAATATTTAAATTTATAAATATGTGAAAGGTTATACTTTACGCAATATAATTTTCATGGAGGTATGTGTTGTCATTTAATAGGCCGAAAATAGTTGAGGGTTGTAATTGATTGTAATTGACCAACTGAGCCAATTTTGAACACAAATGTATGACGGCTGTCATCTCCTCCGAGCCTCGACACAAATCTACACCCCTGTTTATCATAGACAACTCGACAACTCGCCTTCAAGCCATTTATTGAGCATCGAGCAATGTAAAGTCCATCCTCTTATTCTCTTCCTGTATAACCGCGATACGGCAACGCTGAAGCTTCTGCTGGTGAATTTATCTTTCCAATACCCTAATCAATACGTTGTGAATGCGACGTTGAGTTGGTGAACAGCGCCAGTTTGGTATTTACCAGTGTAACTCACACAAGTTACTGCGCGTCTTAGTAACTCACAGTGAAAGTTACTGACAGTCACAGTGTTACTTATGCAACATAACGAAAAATTGATTTACTTAAAAACTGAAAAACCACTTTCAGATTTCAGCCAGCCAAAAATAGATGTGCCATGCCAGAAATATATGTGTTTTTATAGTAACGGGTTTCAAGAGTCGCCTATTTCCCCAATAGGTTATGTTTCCTGTCACTCATGTTTGTATCGACCAGAAAAGTAACTATCACACACACATACACACACAAACACACACACACACACACACACACACACACATATATATATATATATATATATATATATATATATATATATATATATATATATATATATATATATATATATATATATGAATATTATTATGTATATATTATTAATTATTGTTAACACACAGAGAGAGAGAGAGCGAGAGCGAGAGAGAGATAGGGAGAGATAGACAAACAGACACAGAAATAACCGACAAGCAGCACTCAAAACTATTACCTTGCCACACGAGGATTTTTTCCACAGGCAGCCAGTCAGAACCACCTGACACCTGTGTTCGTAGATTAGATGGTGCACGTGAAATGACGTGAAATGTCAGTGTGTGTGTGTGTGTGTGTGTGTGTGTGTGTGTGTGTGTGTGTGTGTGTGTGTGTGTGTGTGTGTGTGTGTGTGTGTGTTTGAGTGTGGTGTCGTGTGCTGACATATTGATTATCATACAAAACAGTGCACCGTTTGTGTGTTGACTTTGTTTTCTGTACAACTGGTAACAATTTATTTACCCGGCTTTGTCGTGTTCACCTTAGAATAGCTCTCATCTACAAGCTGCATAAATACACTCACTAAGACAGCACAAAATGGTCAAAATTGTAGAGTTGTGATACCAAAAAACAGTTCAGTGTCACAAAACGTCGAACTGCATGCTCATAACCGAAATCAGGCCTTCGTGTGAAGGTGGAAATATTAGCATATGCGCTCGCATGTGCAGTTCAAGTAGTACATCAGTTTTTTCTTAAGGAAACTGCAATGAATTACCGTTTAGTAATAGTTAGTTTGGTCGTGAGTGTTGATAGCTTGGGAGGCATTGTGTCCTTGGTCCATCTCGACAAGTCTATCTTTATATCTTGATATATTTATATATATGTGACATTTGCAGGCGTTCAGTGGTCAATGTTGTTGTGTTTTGCCAATGACTCAGCGCAAATCATCTTCACTAACGCTTTCACACTTGACACCATGGAATTACACGGCCATTTATTCATAAATACAATACACCCAAATATACATCATATAAACAGTATGATACGTCGAGTATTATACAGCGCTACACAAGGTCAGACATTGACAAGAGATGCAGTGTTGGCATTGGGCCAATAATTTCTTTAAGCGAATAGAAAAGTCTCCGCTGCATGGTTGAATCCATTGAGCATTGCTTCTCTATCACAGTGGCAAATCCAGAGTAAAATTTTGGGAGGGGCTGAATTAATATGGGGGCTGAATTTTGGTGTGATGAGTCATGTACATGCATCATTATGCAACATATTTGCGATAATGCTTATATCAACAAATTCTACAGAAAGGTATTTTTTCTTGATCTCATTTATTGAACCTCTTGGTTATTAGGAGTTTATGGGAACATTTAGGGGGAATTCAACCCCCTGAGCCCCCCTCTGGATCCGCCATTACTCTCACACCAGCACCAACACTAGCTGGGCCACATTAATTGGCTAGAACAGGATGAAACATGGAAGCGGCCAATTAGACGGGTCAAACAATGAAAGCGTTGCTCCAATCATCTTTCATCCCCTGACAATTGCACACCAGACTGGCTGCAACACAACAATATCCTGCAACATGCTCAAATGCTCACGCGCTCATATGCTACCAACATACACACTCACATACACACGAAACAGTGGATCACACAACAATCAATATGCCACAACGAGAAGCACACAAAATAGTACCCGCCATCAAGTGGAATTATGAAGAGAATGGCAGACACGGAATAATACAGACAGCCAGTGTGTCAGCGAGTTCCTCGGTGAATGGTCCTGATTTGATATGCAATTGCAACAAAATCAAACGGAGAGCAGAAAATACATCCAGATAATTATTCTAACGAAGAGTTTCAGTAATAATGAATTTGGAGTTTTAACCAAATAAAATAAGCATTGAACGGTTAAGTTCTATTTGCTAGAAATAGTACAATTATCTGTGGCACACAGCATGGCCATATTTGCCACAATTTGGCAAGTCTTTACAAGTCTGGTTATAAATATCGTGCCGAATCAAACAACAGCCAATCACACCGTCTCAGATGAAACACGTAAAATCGCCACTATTGTACTATATCATGCGTTTGGTTTCAGTGGACCGGTGTGGGGTTGATACTGACTCAGCATCGTCACACGTGTTCTTCCACTTTGTGCCTGCTCTCGTAAAAGTTGTGCAGCGCTATGACTGCACTTCGCATCGTACGCTGACGACGACAACAAAATACTAGCAGAAGAATGCGTTTGAAAGCACAGCGAAAATCGTGGCTGAAACAAGCGTATAGAACGGGGTTCATGGCGGAGTTGCAGTATCCCAGCCAGAAGAAAATGTCGAACGCCCGATCGCTGATGCAATGCTCACAAAACGGTCTCACCAAGTACATGGAAAAAAATGGCAGCCAACACAAAACAAATACTCCAATAATTATGGCTAGCGTTTTGGCTGCCTTGGTCTCGACACGAAAGCGTTTGGCATGAGCCCATAGGTTGGAACGTCCAGCTTTACTGGCCTGGTCTTCTTCCAGGGTCGCCTCGGCAAAGGATGTGGTTTTCGAGAGCTCGGCTCGACTGAGCGGAGAGCGAGCACGGGGAATGCCGGCACACGTTTCTGGATTGGAAGTGGACGAGCTGATGCCAATACGTTCTGCGGTGTCAACGCTGTGAGGACTGAGCAGGTTTCTCGAAGGTACAGCTGTGGATATATCCTCGCGAATACGACAAGTCTGTGTTCTTTTCAAGCGCGCGCTCTCATCAGACGCTAGATTGGATTGACTGCGAGATTTGGCACGTCTTTCGGACGCAGTTCTCACCGGTAAATTCCGCATGGCATTGTGCTGCGACGGACGACCGCGGTGAATTCTCAAAGTAACATTCTCTGAACTCTCCATCATGCTATTGTCCTTGAAGCCTTTGGCTTTTTGAGATGAGCCACCGTCAATCGTTCTGAATCCCCGGTTGATGGACTTGGTGGTAGCCGCAGCAGCTCGATAGATGCGCCAGTAGAAAAACAGCATAATCAGACACGGAATGAAGAACGAACCGACTGCCGAATAGACAACGTAGCCTTTCTCGCTGGTCAGGGCGCACTCGGTCACCGGACACTCGGTCTGTGAAACTGTGACCACGCTGTCGGTGCGCGCAATCAGCGGAGGCAGAGCTATCACAAATGCCAGCAGCCAGACAGCGGCGCACAACGACCGAGCCCGTCTGGTGGTCATGATGGTGAGGTAGGTGACAGGCCGAGTGATGGCCAGGTAGCGATCCAAGCTGATGGCACACAAGTTGAGGATGGACGCCGTGCACACCCACACGTCAACAGCCAGCCAAATTGAGCACCAGAGCGCACCGAACAGCCAATTTCCGGTGAGTTGCAATGCCGACGAGAACGGAAGCACAGCCAGTCCGACCATCAAATCAGCCACGGCCAGCGATGCAATGAACAGATGTGTAGTGGAGCGGAGACGGGCGGAAGTAGCCACAGCCACTATCACCAAACCGTTGCCTGCAATTACACTCAAGTTGAGCGTGGCAAAGGCGACCACCAGCACCAAATTTGTCGGCTGCAGCCAGTCGACGCCGCAGCCATGGTCGACGGGCAGCGCGGTCCACGTGCTTCTGCCGGATGCCTCAGTGACTGTGGCTGCATCGGTGACAACATTGGCGCTGCTGCTCGTAGCATTCACGCTCAACACAGACGACCACGGAAACTGAACACCGGTCACAAGCTCATCCGCACTGTTCGCCGCTGACATCGCAGCATCTAGCTACAACACTCATGCACAAAACACAGCTGTCACGATGGAGCACAACACAGTCACATCGACAGTGGCAGCAGCAGCTCTAGCACAAGCGACTCACTCTTGCGCAACACATTGGTGCCCGCCCAATGTCACACGGCAGTCGACTGAACGTGGCTGCAGGTCGGCATCAACTGAACGACGCCTCGATTACGAGCGTGTCGAGCAGTCGTCGGTGGTGGCGAGCAAGCGACACTCACACACACACACACACACACACACACACAGACACTTCAGTCTCGGCCAATAAATTAGCCAGGGAATGACCTCGGCGCGTTTCAAATGTACTCATCAATCATTGTTGCACGCTAAATAAAAATATACGGCACTCGACGTTATGCCATCAAAATGTTTCATATACCATCGTTCTACAAACGTCAAAATGTACATCCATGAAACGCTGCAGGACCACGCTCATTTAGAATGAAATTGAGGGGGCTCGTTTCATTTTCGTTCATATAGTCAAGATTTGTTTGAAATAGTTCGGTGCGCGGACGAGAAGTGTACCAGTAGCCCAACACTTTGCCTCAAGAAATACTAAGTTATTCAGCGAGAATATGAAAAATATTCACATTCTCCTACAAAAAATTAACCTGAAATTAACAATATGAAACACAATAATAAATCAATAACAATATATGCAAAGATTATATATATAATACATGCAAAGATTTATAAAAATTTATATATGCATCATTGCGCTCAAGTTGAACAATTAAATTTTAGTATTTTATTATTCACCACATAAATTTATTACATGTCTGTCTATAAGAACCAACAATAAAGCAATAGTGTTTTTAAAAAATAGGATCATTTATGTAGCAAGCACGAGCAACGTCTGAA
>OU696581.1:149444-151944 GCA_916048095.2 Sacculina carcini | reverse complement strand
AGTAAGCCATTGCTAATCAAACGTGACTCAAAAAACAGGCGGCGTGGCATGGCAGTGTACGTACGCAAAGGCTTTTCAGCAACGAGAATTACAGCGCACGACTGCACTTGTCATGAAGTTATGCTGCTGCGTGTCAACACCGCCTTGATGAATTTTTACATCTTTGGAGCCTACCGAAATCCAGACAGTAACGACTCTATCTACGAATGTCTCTTGTCAGCCATGTCAACAATTCAGGAGAAGGACACCAAGTCAGCATTTGTATTTGTGGGAGACATGAACGCCCATCACCGTGAGTGGCTCTTGTCGACATCTCCTACAGACGCTCATGGTAGAGCAGCATATGATTTCTGCAACATTTCTGGCTGCTCCCAAATGGTGTCCGGTCCCACACATCAAGCGGGAAACTGTTTGGACTTGGTTATGACAGACGTCTCAGATATCGTGAGTGTAAACGTGGAAGCTCCAATAGGAAGTTCAGATCACTCGTCGCTGTCCGTGAAGTTGACATTGAGACAGAAGGTTTCTCCTTACACGATTTCAAGGCTCGTGCACATGAAGAACAATGTTGACTGGGTGAAGGTGAATGATGAATTGAAAGCAATTAAAGTTTCAAATCTGCAGCAGAAGGAATGCCCCATCGATGCATTGAACAAATACATTACCGATGTCATCTCAAGGAGAGTGCCTACTAAAAAACTACGTTTTCGCTCTGATGACAAAGCCTGGTTCACCAACGAATGTCGCAGCGCACGTGAATCCAAGCAGGAGGCTTACCACAAGTGGCTCCAATCACGCTCAGTCGATTCATGGAATGTCTACACTGAGGCCAGACGGCATGCTGAGCATGTGTATTCAGAAGCGGAAACACGTCACTCAAAGAAACTTGCTGAAAAGCTAACATCTGCCAATGACGCCCACAAATGGTGGTCAACGTTGAAATCGTCAGTGTTTGGACATGACCTGTCTGTCCCTCCTTTATTTTCAGCGAACGGTGAGCTCAAAATCAACCCAACAGAGAAGGCAGAGATGCTTATGGATTACTTCAATACCAAGCAATGTCAAGGGTCCATTCCGTCTGACGATTCATCTGTCCTCGCCCCGAAAATCAAAGGCATTGCGTTCCGATCGAAAGAAGTGGCGAAACTCATGAAAGACCTTGATGCCCACGGAGGAACAGACCCTCTGAATATGTTTCCGCTATTTTTCAAGAACACGGCAGATACTCTAGCTCCGAAGCTCAGTGCTCTTTTCAGGCGATTGATGAAGACTGGTTCGTTTCCATCATGTTGGCGGGTTGCGAATATCACGCCCATACCAAAAGGAACCAATTCAGCTGATGTTGCAAACTACCGGCCAATATCAATTACGCCGATTCTGTCCAAAATATTCGAGCACTTGATATCTTCCAGACTGTCCAAGTACCTGGAGAGCAACAATCTGCTGTCGGAAAACCAATTTGCATACCGCAAAAAACTCAGCACCACTGACGCTCTGCTTACTATCACGCATGAGCTCCAGCAAGTGCTAGACAAAGGCAGTGAAGCCTGGATTGTGCAGTTGGATTTCTCGGCAGCATTTGACCGTGTGAGCCATCAGGGCTTGTTGCAAAAACTGAGAAACATTGGAGTCGGCGGCCGTTTGCTAAGTGTTTTGCATCAATTTCTATCCAATCGCGTACAACGTGTTGCCATCGATGGAGCATACAGTGGCTGGCAGAGCATTGTGTCCGGTGTCCCGCAGGGAAGTGTGTTGGGTCCTATTTTGTTCAACATTTACACCGCTGACCTGTACACAACCACACGCAACCCTGTATATGGATATGCTGATGATATCACCTTGATGGCTGTAATTTCATCTCCTTCGGACAGACCACAGGTGCGTCAAACGGTCAACGACGATCTCAGCAGCGTCCTGAAGTGGTGTGAGAGGTGGAATATGATGCTGAACACTTCGAAATCTAAATGCTTGTTGGTTTCTAGGTCACGTACCGTTCAGCCTTCACCTGGAGCTATCCTCATAAATGACGCCCAACTCAACGTGTGTGATGAGCTCAAAATATTGGGAGTACATGTAGACTCAAAGCTGACGTTTGAGAGTCACATTCGGAAGCTAGTTTGTTCGGCATCGCGGAAACTGGGAATTATAAGAAAGGCATATCGGATGTTCGGTAGCAGCACAATCTCAAAAAGTTGTTTTCGCTGTTTCATTTTGCCAATTCTGGAGTACTGCGCCCCCGTGTGGTCTTCTGCTGCGGATTGTCACCTCAATCTCATCAACAGAGTTGTAAGAACTTGCAAGTTCCTCTGTGGTGACTTGGTTCTTGGTGATCTTTGCCATCGTCGAAAGGTCAGCAGCGTGTGCATGCTGTACAAGATCAAGCACAACGACCATCATCCGATGAGCAAGTCAATTCCTGATGATTTCGTGGCAGCAAGAAGCACACGGTTTACATCCAAACAGCATTCCCAGTGCATGGCTCCAATTCGTTGTCGTACAA
>OU696581.1:94844-149244 GCA_916048095.2 Sacculina carcini | reverse complement strand
TGAAAGACCCGCCCGTGTATTCGTGTATATGTCAATGAGTACCGTATATTTCGGCGTATAAGACGACCCTTAAAGTAAAAATATCACCCTTAAAATTGTGGGTCGTCTTATACAACCGATATAAAAGTCAGACCTTGAATTCTGCGTACAGAATTTTTCATTTTACATGAAAAAATCAGTATCATTTGGTTGTAAATAAAAATGGTTGATTACAACACCTTATTTCTCAATAAGAGTAGGTATTACAAGTACAACATCATCAATATCAAAATCAAACCTGCTCCATATGTATATCTAAAAACCCATCAAATTCATCTCCATCATCACTGTCTGTTTGGAAAAGTTTTTCGAATACATCACGAGATCCATCACGAGATTCATCACAGATGCCATCATCGTAGGGATTCCATTCTGGTTCTGGCAAGTCGACTTCAGCTTCATCTTCGCTTTCATACAATAAATCATCCTCACTACCATTCATGGCATCAGATATTCCACATTTTTCAAAGGATTTTATGACACTTTCTACCTTAATATTATCCCATGCTTTTATATCAAACTCGCAAAGAACATCAAGTGAGGCACCACGCATAGCTCCGTTATTTTATTTAGCTCGTCGTTTAGCAGTCGTCTTATACAACCGATATAGGATAAATGCATAAAAATTTGCTCTAATTTTGTACCTTGTCTTATCTGACGGTCGCCTTATACGCCAAAATATACGGTATATGAAATTTATTAAAATATTAAAACGTATCAAGTTTGATAGAGTTATCCAACGTTAAATTGTCATATTATATGATCTATTTAATGTGAAAATATCTTGCCAGTTTAAAACCTGACAACATCCATTGCTTTTTATGAGATGCAGCATTTTTGGTTGTTTATCAACGTGATGTTTTTTGCAAGACAACCCTCTTCTGTGCAACTGCGACATGAGCTGGTTCCGAGACTGGCTGCAGCAGCACCAGCAGACGAGGAAGTACCAGTCCCTGCATTCATGACCCACACTGTCGCAAGCAGGATAGCAGCCACGTGCTCAGTGTGGTCAAAATTCCCGTCGAGGAGTTCCGCTGCGCCCGCAGTCCCGACACGGCCTCCGCGCTGTCACTGTCTGTTGTCTGTCTATCACTGACTGCGACTCACTGTCTGATAGCAGGCGCACAACTGTAATTAATAATATTACCAATTATCGCCAGCATTATCAGCGCTGTCATGACAACCTTCTTATTGTTGTCATGACAACAATGCTCAGCGTTGCCATGGCAGCATCATCGATGTTGTCATGAGAACATGATCGGTGTTGTCATGACAATATTCTCAGTGTTGTCATGACAATATTCTCAGTGTTGTCATGACAATATTCTCAGTGTTGTCATGACAATATTTTCAGTGTTGTCATAACAATATTTTCAGCGTTGGCATGACAACTTCATCAGCGTTGTCATGACAAAATCATCAGTGTTGTCATGACAATAACCTGGTGTTCTCGGCTGCAATTCGCTGTTTCGTTGACTACTTGGTCTTGCGTTTTTTATTGTCCTCGTAGCTACCCAGGGTGTTGGTTTTGCCAATAATTCCCTAGCTATACAGTCGTTCTTCTAATGTATTATTGAACCAACCAAGTTCCAGTGTTTTCAATCCATCAATTGCCCTCACCTTATCTGACATATCCCAGAAAATGCGAGTTCATTTTGTGTTTAGTTTGCAACTTTGCATTGCTTGCAGTCTGTTGCATGGTGTCACATGTGCTTCTGTATTTCTCGCCTGCAGAAAACATATGCACAAAAAACATATCATGACAAAAACATATCAAAAACATATCAAACATCTCACTCGTGATGCACTCAAACGCACTTCATCCATTTCTCATAGCGTTCTCATCAATCAGTATTTGATCACAAGTTCTATGTTGATTTGTGCAAAATTACTGAGAGCACATATTTTGCCAGTAGTATTATAATGTGCCTGTAATATTACACTGGGCATTTGTGTATCAGTGGTCCTATTTCGGGCGGTCTATTAACAAACTTGTCTTGTGTTGTTGCATTTTGCCAGTGGCGCGACGGAGAGCATATTTTCTAGTTGCAAGTTATATAAGTTGTCACACACACACACAAGTCCAGACGTATCCCAGTGTTTTGCCTGCGATGTAATTATCGAGCTTGTCGGTCGTCATGACATCTTAGCACAAGTTGTGGCCAACTTTGTGGCGTCTGCGATGAGTTTGAACATTGCACTTGACAGAGCTGATGTATCGGAGAATGAGACCTACCGCAGTGGCGGCGTCAAGGTAGGGGGCTTGGAGAGCCGAAACACCCTCAAAAATGTACCGAGCCCTTCCTGTACCCCAAAAAATCTTGATCATGAACAAATCGAGTGTAGATGCTCATGTTTTGCCAAGCCACCGTATCTTTTTATCCCCCTCAGCCCCTCCCCATTGAAAAAAGCTGCCGCCGCCACTGACACCACTATAACTCATTATAATAAAAATTTGTAGCCATATATAATGATTTGTGCTTGATTTATTGCTTGTTTTAACATCACAAATAGTGCATTTTATCGGTGAAGTAATATTGTTAACGTTCGCGTCATTCATCAGTTATGTTTATTTGTTTTCGTGTGCTGAAGTTGTTTTGTTGTTGTCAAAAAGTTGAGGATTTTTGTGTCGCTCGTTCCAATAATGTACGTACACTCCAGTCATACTCATGGTCTACTTGGATTAGCCAAAACAAGTATTTTTGCAAAACACCGCATTGTAACGTACAAACTTCTAACTTTATGTGTTTGCGTGTTTGTGTGTGCATGTGTTTGTGTGTGCTTGTGTATGTGTGTGTTTGTGTGTACTTACAATATTAAAACAGCACACTCTCTCAATGAAGGCATATTTGTTCAGTGAAGGTAACAATGTCATGGATACCATGTTATGTTGCCATTGTGAGTTATGGTGAATGCAGTTTGAGTGTATGTCCGTCTGCCTGTGTGTATTTATGTCTGCGTATGTGTGTCTGTTTCTCTGTGTCTGTATGTGTGTGTATGTGTGTATATATGTCTATGTGTGTGTATGTGTGTGTGTGCTGGTGCGTGTGTTAGTGACAAATGTCAAATTTGACCTTTTCTCATCAATAATCTGCGTGTTCAAAGTTGTTGTATTGAAGTATAGTGCTAGCATTTGTGGGTTTGTGTGTGTGTGTGTGTTTGTGTTTGTGTGTGTGTTTGTGTGTGTGTGTGTGTGTGTGTGTTTGTGTGTGTGTGTTTGTGGGTGTGTTTGTGTGTGTTTGTGTGTGTGTGTTTGTGTGAGTGTGTGTGTGTGTGTGTGTGTGTATGTGTGTGTGTGTGTGTGTGTGTGTGTAATTCGGAGTGGAATATTATTGAATACTCGTGCTCATATATCTAGCTTGTCTCCCAGTATGAGTAATAGGTTTCGTGTTATTGTTACTTCGTGTTCGATGTTACGGCTTGAGTGCAACCTTTTGTCTCAACCCTGTTCTTCTCAGTCGATGTCAATATACGCGTACACACAGCATTTTCTATCGCATCCTAAATTTACAATTGTATTCCGAATTATTCCAGCAAAACATTCATGTGTGTGTGTGTGTGTGTATGCTTGTGTGAGGAATTTCATATGGATTAAATCTAATCTGATTCGAATATAAATGGTATTAAGCACAACACAAAATGGTTGAAAAGTAATGTAGTTGAGAAATATATAATTGATTCAAGCGAAGTGCTTCTGAAAAAAGGCCTTTGACACTGTCGATCACAAAATATTGTTGAAAAAACTAAACTTATACGGCATGAGAGGCACAACTCTACAATGGATCACAAGTTATTTAACACAGGGAACGCAATACGCTGAAGTGAGTGGTTCAAAGTCTGAACAATTACCCATATAATGCGGGGTTCCACAAGGTTCTACACTGGGACCGACACTATTCATACTCTACATCAACGACCTATTTAACATCATGAGACACACAAAAACAATAGCATTTGCGGATGACACCAACATATTCTTCAAAGGCAAACACACGTATAAACTCTATGAAAAAATAAACTCAGGCATATAAATAATACAAGACTGGTTCACGAGTAACAAATTATCGCTCAATGTAATAAAGTCTAATTATATTGTTTTCAGTAACAGTAAGGACACTTCAAACAGTTGTATAAGCATAGGGACAGACAAACTTGATAGGAAACAATGTACTAAATTTCTGGGAGTAATAATTGATAGCAAATAACATTGGAAAGAGCAAATATCCAATGTAACTGCCAAACTAAACAGAGTGAATTTCCTTCTCAGCAAAGTCAAAGATATATTCGACACTAAAACAAAAACCACTCTTTATTATTCATTTTTTCATTCATATTTTCAATACTGTTGTGAAGCATGGGAAAATACTTATTACTCTGACTTGCAAGCTATAAGAATTGCACAAAAAGAGCTATCAGAATCATAGACAATCTGAAAGCAAGGGAGCATACATCACCTTCATTCAAAAAAATAAAATATTCTAAGATTTGATGATGTAGAAAAACTCAATAATTTAACTAAAATGTATGCAGCATATCATAAGAAATTACCATCTAACATTCAAGCATACTTCACAATCAATACACGACATACAGACACATTCCTCTTTCCCCACACACGAACCAAACTAAGAAGCTTATCATTTTTCCATGTAGGTATATCGCAGTGGAATGAATTGGAGAGAAAACAGAAAAAAACTCCAACGCTGTCCAGCTACAAGAAAAACGTGAAAAAACAATACATTCAATCTTACTCTGAAGAATCTGACCAATGAAAATATAGGATATGGTCGAGTGCGATAGGTTGTGATTGTGCCAACTGTGTGTAGGTGTGTATGTGTGTGTGTGTGTGTGTATGTATGTGTGTGTATGTGTGTGTATGTGTGTGTATGTATGTGTGTGTATGTGTGTATGTATGTATGTATGTATGTATGTGCATTTGGTGTGTATGAGTGTGTAAGTGTGATTGTGTGTATGATATATTTCTCGGTGTTTAGATGAGTAAATTAGTGCGCGTAAATATGATTATATGTGCACGTGTATGTATTGCATCGTATTAGCAATTTGATTTAACCCAGGCAACACAAGCTATTCAGCTTCAATTGCCTTTCCAGTTTTGGTTTAATGACATATTTTGATTCTGTTGACAAGAAGGCTGGAAAAATACATGAATGAATGAATTAAGGAAAGTGTGAGCTTTATGTATGATCAATTCTTCCAGCCCTGATCTGATTTTCATAAAAAATTGCAATTCTACTCATAGGCATTAAATTATCTTATTAAATTAATAGGATAAAATTATTTTTGATCGAAATTTCAAATGAAATATTTTAAAAAAATTTGCATATGATTGTAAATTAAATGAAAATAAATTACTTAATGAAATTTTCTATGAAATGGTGACAGTTAATGAAGCCGAAACTTGCGCATCTTGGGCGTGTCATTTATTTAAAGTTTGAATTTTGTGTGTGTGTGTTCGTCGTCCTATTGTCTTGTTTGTGTTGTGGGCTTCAACCATATTTATCAATGCATTCGGCGTGTTATAAGTGGGAAAATAGTGCGGTGATTTCGCTAGCGTAATCATTTTGGCGACTTAGGTTTCAGCTGTTTGAGGACTGGCTCTGTTAGTCCGCGTGGTTTTCCAAATCTTTCTCCTTCTGTCCGCGTCTTTACAACTCTTTCCCCTCTTACATCACCTCGTTTTCATAGCGTTCATTTGCTTCTTCTCTTCGTAAATATCTTTTTGATCTATCCTTCGATTCCACCACTCACGCATTGACTCCTTTCGCCTCCCTCTGATCTCTCTTGTATGTAGTTGTTTGTTTGATTCTGAGTTTGCGTCATGTATATAGTTGTACTTGTCCGTGAAGCCTGTGACTGTGCCTTGATTTAATCTGCGTTTTATTTTGTTGTTTTGTGATCGAGCTCTTATTATCGTATTATCCCATGCTCGCATTGCCGGTTTATATTTCATGTTTTTCTGCTATGCTGTTTTTCAAGTACTCGTCTGCGCGCCTATGATGATGGGCGCTATACCAAATACACACTGTTGTTGTTGTTGTTGTTGTTGTTGGTAAGTGTTGAAGGCGCGCATGGGGTGGAGACATTCCCTCGCACCTGCCTGTAAATGTATATTCTAATTTTTGTATAATTACATATTCTCAATGAGTTTCTTTCAATGTGTTTTCGTCAATATAACTGATATATCACCGTGGTGTTGCTAGCTGTTAGTATGCTCGTCATTACTGCCATGCCTTCGTGGCTGTATGTTGGTATGTGTGTGTGCTGCAGACACTGTTTGAGCTGTTGTCGTGATGGATCTGAGCGCCGGTCCCAGTACGCCTCGCGCGCTCCACCAAATGTCGACAATTGCCGACGTCTCGCTGGCCACTACTGCGTCGTCGTCGACGGAGCGTCGGCGGCCGGCACGACGGCAGCGACGGCGCAGCAGTCACCGCACGGCCACTGACGTGCTGGCCGCCGCGTACGATGCGCTCGAGTCGTTCTCCGGCTCGATGGTGCTGATGAGTGAGACGGTCGACACGACGGCAAGCGCATCGGCATTCGCTGACGCAAGGCGACGTGACGCTCTCGTGCGACGGGCGACGGCGCGTGCGTCGTCGGCGGTGGCGACCGCTGCCGTCCTGCCCGACATATCAGTGTCGGACAGTCGCATGTCAGACAACAGCGAGGAAGACGGCGATGTCAGTGTGTTTGCATCAGAAGAAGATGGACCGGCGGCGCCTCAAGCAGTCAGACTGAAGGACGTGATTGCTCATCTGCCGTCCGTCACGCTGCCGTCGTCTCGCTCGTCGTCGTCGTCGGCGGAGGCGGCGGCGGCGTCTCCACACGCTGCTGATCAGTCAGTCGAAATGGCACAGCAGGAAAGCGGCGGTGATAATTGTGATACGAGCCAGACCAACGCCACTGTGTCCAACAAACAACAAATGGACGACGATGAGCAGGCAGAACGCAGCCACACCGTGTCTGTCCAGCCAGAGCAGGCTGGTTCGAGTCCGGCTCGTGAGCAGACTGACAGTGTGAGCCAGTCAGAGCTGACCGGCACGGTCATTGCAGCCGAAGATGAAGCGACGCTCGCTGACTCATCATCATCATCAACATCATCATCAGTTGCTGCTGAGTCGCCGCAAGAACTCGCTGATGAAACACCGACGGAGCAGCGTGTGCGTGATGACAGCCTGCTGGGTTCTGCCTCCTCACGTGACGACAAGCAGGTGGCCGACTTGACTGCTGAACTACAACAGACCGGGGCTGAATCGGCTAAGGATATCGACCGTCAAACCGTCGAGCCATCTAGCAGCGTGCGCAGTGCGTCCGTCACTCCGACGTCCGGTGTAGTCGGTGCTGCAGTCGGTGATGAAAGCGCAGGCGGGCTGGCTGCCTTGTTTGAAGACGACGTCGACGGTGCTGGAGGCAGCAATGACAGTGGCCGTGTTGCTGTTGACGCAGGTCCCACTCGCTTCAGTCTGGACCCGGCCCGTCCAAGAGTCGACACTGTCGCAGTCGCAGTGGCTGGCACGCCCAGCGAGGCGCCTGACGAGCACGGTAGCGCGCGCTGGAGCATGTCTCCTGTGAGCGACGAGCGTCTGCCGCTGTTTCTCCGCCGCAGCACAGTATCCGGCGACAGTATCGGTCGCACGTCCACTCCCCGCCGGCCGGCCGGCGTCGTGTCGCCGCGTCTCTCCCAGTCAGTGCCGCTGGTGCCGCGGTTCGTGGCCAAGTCGCGCCGTGTGACGCGCTCAATGGCGACGGCGCCAGATGAGCAGAGTGTCGATGACTCGGGAGACAGACACAGTCACGTGCTGCCACGTGCCGTCACTGACGACAAGTCTGTGGTTGACGCGGCGTCGGCAGAGCCAGCCAGTGATAGTCGGCTCTGGCACGTGGACAGTGCGTTTGTGCCGGCCGTGGAGAGTACGAGAGTGTCGACGGTGATGCATGCACGACTGGACATCTCGCCACAACACGTGTCTCGCTCGTCTCAGTCACAACAACAACACACGTCCATCATGCGTCCACAACAGCAACAAGAACAGCAGCAGATATCGCCCGCCCCGTCCTCGCCTGTACCCAGCGTCGAGCAGCAGCAGTTGTCACGTGTTGTTGACTCGTCAGTCAGCGATGCAGAGTCCGAGGAAGACGTCGAGATCAGTGCGTACATGCAACTGCGTCGCTCCAGATTGAGCGTGCAACACGAGGCTGACAACACGGCCAACTCGACGGCTGCTGCTGGCAGCGCCGGGACGTCGGCCAAGAGGCTGTCCAAGCGCATGCACGTGGAGGCTGAGGAGACCCCGGCGCCGGCAGTCAACACAACATCGGTCTCACGTCGCAGCAGCATGCACCAGCCCAGCATGATCAGTTTCGTGCAGCGTGTGTCGGGACGAATGCAGCGCACCATGGAGTCGCTGGCCGAGCTGCGCAGTGAACTGCCGCAGTCCGACAGCGAGCACGAGGACGACAACGACCAGCACGAGCGCGTTCAGACGACAGGCAGCAAGCGGGTCGGAGCGGCGCGTGCAAGAAGCGACAGGGTGCGACTGCGCGTGCTGGCTCAGAGCGAGTTGACGGAGTGGCGGCGCTGGTTGCGTCACAGCTCAGGCGACCTGCGTTTCTCCGCCGACAGTCTGCGTCAGGTGGATCTGACGGTGCAGTCGGTGGACACGGTCCTGTATGAGGCGGTGATTGGCCGCATGACTCGCGGCAGAACGCCACTCGACATGCGACATGTGAAGCGACTACTGCGATGTTCCGGCATGATGACTAGCGAGCGACAGCTGCGCTACCTCGTGCACAAACATCTGTCACAGCGAGACGCCAGCAAGCTGATTCAAGTGGCCACAGGCAGCGGACTGCGGCCGGCTCGAGATCCACTGGCCTGATGGAACAAGCCCGGCGTGCACGCGCTTGATAAATAACTGGCAGTGTAGTAGTGACGGCGTTTCATTATTATTATTATTGAGCTTTTCAGTGTTGTGGAAATTTGTTGTTCAGCGTTGAAACACGACGTAGACACAGGTGCCGGCATTGCAGCCGTCACTAGCTGGCACAGAGAAACCAGCCTCTTTTGTTCTCAAACATTTCACGTAGTTGAGTTTTCATGTTGTCGTATAGTTTTAAGTGTGAAAATAAATTATCGGGCCTTGTAGTCAGTTATGCACAGTGATCCATCGGGCGAGAAAAAGGCAACAATAAAAAATGGAACGTTGTATTTCGGTCTGAAATGCACGCATGTTTCGCTCAATGAACAGATGGCGAGTATGGCCCGGGCGACACTGCAAGCACACGGGCTCAATATGTCTGTCCTGAGAGCTAGCAAAATCCACCAGCACACACATACACACACACACACGAGATCTCCGCTTGTTGCATGCACACACACACACACACCGGCATCAAGCAAACGACAATCACACTTGATAAGCTAGCGCTCAGACACGATGCGACAGACACTGAGTAATACACCAAGAAACCATAGAACGAAACGCAAGCGAGTTCTGCTCTAGGTTCTAGTCGAGGTAGAACTGACACGTGAGGCAGCATGCATGAGGTTCTGCTCCAATTATCCACACCGCACTGTCAGTCCGTCAAGCAAACACACACACACACACATACATACACATACATACACACATGAGCCCACAAAGCATGGCTGAACGTACAACCGAGTCCAACAACCGACCAAGCAAACACACAACTGAGAATGGCACACAGACACAGTCAATGCAATCACTGCACAAACACACAAACACGCAGGCATAAGAGCGGTATCAACATGCAGTGAGAATATGCCGCAGTCTGCGAGACGGCCGAGCTTATGGCAGTGGCCGGTAGATGGCGCCACACTACACACTGGAGTCGTGTGAGCCACTGGACTCGTGAGCACTCGGCGACGACGTGGAAGTGAGTGAGCGAGTGGGTGAGTTGAGCGCCAGAGGTTCATCGTCAAAATACGGGTGACACAGCGCCTCAGCGGCCGTGATGCGCCGCGCGCCACCAAACGTCAACATGCGCTGCTCACACACACACACACACACACACACACACACACACGTAACCATGTGTTTACATGCTACGAATAAAATAATTGTCTATTTGCACATATAATATCACTTATAATATATTCTATATATACTATGGATACACATATAACATATAAGATTGCGCATATAATGGTTTCATGGATAAATGCAAATATGATATATACACATGTAATATCCGCATATAACGTCTGTTTGTTGTTGTTTTTCATGTTTTTGTCTTGATTGTTTATGATGTGCTGTTTGACGTGGATTATTCCGCGTGTCAATGAGGAGCCGTGCTACATACTCTTATGAGTGCTTGCCAACCCATATAATCATGTTAAAGACATCAAGTGACAGCTGCTACACGGGAAGAAGCCGAAGCTTATGAACACACACAGGTGTGTCCCGTGCAGCTCGCTGCCACCGCAAAACCGACCCTCTCCACGCTATGGCGCCACAAGGACGGAAGACGTATTAGAGAGGACCACCTCCCCAGAATGCATGACATAACTCATGACTGACATCTGGTACCATCATTTACTGCTGGGTGGACAGGGACTGTTGGATTATAGAATTCGCCCAATGAAATTCTGCTCCGCCGGGATTCGAACCACGGACCTTCCGCTTGTGAGGAGGGTGTACTGCCACTACACCACGGAGTCAAACAAAACACACACAGAGAGAGAGAGATAAAGAGAGATAGAGAGAGAGAGAGGTGCATGGTGCAGTACCTGCAGCAGATCCAGTCCCAGTGGATCAATTTCCGGCACGACCTGAGCCAGAGGCAGGGGTCGGCGGTACTGAAACGACGTCCACGGCACAGCCACACTATCCGGCCAATCTGCCTCGTCCGGCGTCCCGACCACACTAACAACAACAACAACAACAATAACAACAATAACAACAACACAATAAACAACAACAACACAATAAACAACCACACTAACACAACAACAACAACAGCAACAACAACACAATAAACGACCACACTAACAACAACAACAACAACACAATAAACAACCACACAATAAACAGCCACACTAACAACACAACAACAACAACCACAACAACACAATAAACAACCACACTAACAACACAACAACAACAACAACAACACAATAAACAACCACACTAACAACACAATAAACAACCACACTGACAACACAACAACAACACAATAAACAACCACACTAACAACACAACAACAACAACACAATAAACAACCACACTAACAACACAACAACAACACAATAAACAACCACACTGACAACACAATAAACAACAACACTAACAACACAACAACAACAACACAATAAACAACCACACTAACAACACAACAACAACACAATAAACAACCACACTGACAACACAATAAACAACAACACTAACAACACAACAACAACAACACAATAAACAACCACACTAACAACACAACAACAACACAATAAACAACCACACTGACAACACAATAAACAACCACACTAACAACACAACAACAACAACACAATAAACAACCACACTGACAACACAACAACAACACAATAAACAACCACACTGACAACACAACAACAACAACAACACAATAAACAACCACACTAACAACACAATAAACAACCACACTAACAACACAATAAACAACCACACTGACAACACAACAACACAATAAACAACCACACTAACAACACAACAACAACAACACAATAAACAACCACACTAACAACACAACAACAACAACACAATAAACAACCACACAAACAACACAACAACAACAACACAATAAATAACCACACTAACAACACAACAACAACACAATAAACAACCACACTAACAACACAACAACACAATAAACAACCACACTAACAACACAATAAACAACCACACTGACAACACAACAACAACAACACAATAAACAACCACACTGACAACACAACAACAGCAACACAATAAACAACCACACTGACAACACAATAAACAACCACACTAACAACACAACAACAACAACACAATAAACAACCACACTAACAACACAACAACAACAACACAATAAACAACCACACTAACAACACAACAACAACACAATAAACAACAACACTGACAACACAATAAGCAACCACACTAACAACACAACAACAACACAATAAACAACCACACTAACAACACAACAACAACAACACTAACAACACAACAACAACAACACAATAAACAACCACACTAACAACACAACAACACAATAAACAACCACACTAACAACACAACAACAACAACATAATAAACAACCACACTAACAACACAACAACAACACAACAACAACACAATAAACAACCACACTGACAACACAACAACAACACAATAAACAACCACACTAACAACACAACAACAACAACACAATAAACAACCATACTGACAACACAACAACCATACTGACAACACAACAAACACCCACACTAACAACAAAACACATTTCACATGTGTCATTGTGTTGTGTTTTCATGTCATGTGTGTTGTGTTGACAACACATGTGTCATTGTGTTGTCAACACAATGACACATGTCAGTGTTCGTGTCATTGTATAATTGTGTCATTGTGTCATTATATCAGTGTGTCAATGTGTCGGTAAGTCATTGTGTCAATGTGTCATTGTGTCAGTGTGTCGGTAAGTCAGTGTGTCATTGTGTCAATGTGTCATTATATCAGTGTGTCAATGTGTCGGTAAGTCATTGTGTCAGTGTGTCGGTAAGTCAGTGTGTCATTGTGTCAGTGTGTAATTGTATCTGTGTGTCAGTGTGGCATTGTATCTGTGTGTCAGGGTGTAATTGTATAATTGTATCATTGTATCATTGTGTCAGTGTATTATGAGAGCGTACTCGAGAATCTTGGCCAGTTGGGCCGCCTCGTTGTTGCCGCAGAACAGAGCAGTTCGGCGCCACAGCTCGGCGAAAATACAGGCCAGCGACCACACGTCCACTGGTGACGCGTAAGATGACTGTAACAACACCTCAGGAGCCCGGTACCACAGTGTTACCACCTAACACAAACACAAACACAAACACAAACACCACGAAACATGTCAAAACACCACGAAACAAATATGTGGAAAATACGAAAGACAAAACACAGAGCATGAACAGATAGCGAATTTCAAGACACACACATATAGATACTAATGGAGACACTGATATAATTATTGTTGCCAATATTTATATGCTTTGGATGTTTGTTCATCATCATTATCACATTTGGAGTATAAAATCTGTGGATTTTTGTATTGTTCAATAGGAGACAGCTGATTTGAATTTCGCTGTGTTGGATGTGAAAAAGAGTCTAGAACGGTGTTTCTTAACCTTCTTCAGTGTTTGCACAACTTTCAAATCACTAATCAGTTCTCGCACCCCTGTATTCTTGATAGTTGTATACGAAAATATAAAAATACAAACGACGTAATAACAAAACTTTGTTATTCAATATTAATTTATACAACTCCTTTAAGAGGATAAAGCAAACTACCTTTTCCAGAAAAAAATATAATGCATAGGTAAAACATACAATTTCTTCACAAAAAACATTACAGGAATGCTCGCGCCCCCTGGCAACCAGCACCTCCGGTTAAGAATGCCTGCTCTATACGATGTGATCACTCACAATGTTGGTTAGGGTCATCTGGTAGTCGTAGATTCTCGCCAGGCCGAAGTCTGTGATCTTGACGAGGCCTCCCGACGTCACCAGAATGTTCTGTGGCTTGAGGTCGCGATGCACGACGCGATTTGTGTGCAAGAAATCAACCCCGCACAACAACTGATACATGATACTCTGCAATTGCACACACACACACGCACACACAATGTTGACTCAACAGTGGCGGCACCAAGGGGGGGCTTGTGGGGGCTGGAGTCTCCCAAAAATCATAATCATGACATTAAAATTTCTTACCACTGTGATGAACTCCTGTAAGTTCGAGGACTGAATCAGTGTGCCCCAGTCCCTTATTATAATATTATGTAGTCAGCGTTCGAGTGTAGTTCTTCAAGCTTCGCCAAGCCGCAACAAATTTTTCCTTAGCCCCCCCCCCATCGTAAAAATCCCTGCACCGCCACTGGACTCAACACACACGCAAACAGGCGAATGACACTGCTAACAAACCCTTCTGATCATGATGTTGATGATAAAGTAGAATGCTTACTCTGATGAGACTGGGATCAAGTCCCGGCGAGGGACATTTCTCGAGGAATGCGGCCAGGTCTTGGTCAACATGTTCAAACACCAGCATCAAAATCAACTGGTTCTCATGTTCCGAGCGTCGTCCGTGACAAATGTCCAACAACCTGACACCACACACAACACACACACACACACATTTCATTTGTTAAGTCACATTTTGTAGAGCGCAATTCACACATAACCTCACACATAATGTCTTCATTGCACTGATATGAACATTGAACACACACAACATACAATCATTCACGTACAATCACATGCATATTCAAGTATATGTTTCGCATTGACAAAACAACACAATACAATACAGACAGGCACAATACACACACGTGCACGCGCTTATCGGCAAACACACTTCACGATACATCAAGATCACACACACACACGCACACACACACACACTCACAGAGGTGACTATTTCAAGAGGAAATAAATGCTGAAATATGAATGACATGTGTCTGTGTGTAGTTCCGCTGAATGAGCACTGTATAAGACAATGTCACTGTCCTTCACCCATGTTCCCGTCTATGAGTCAAGCTCCAACTGCAGTTCATTTTAGCATGTTCTTCATGAATTGTGAAAGGAGTAGAAAGGTGGTGTTTCCGTCCATTTCCTAACAGATCAAAATCTTGAAATGACCACGCGAATTCATCACGCAAAAAAACGAACACTCAAATCTTATTGTCTCAAGTATTTTGCCGATCTTCACAGAAATTCCTGGCAAGTCACGTGTTTGAGACCATTGATCAACACAGTGATATTATAGCAGAATTGTTCCAGCAATCCCACCATACAATTTCTACGCTGCTCATCCGAAACTTAACTCGCCAACGCCCCGCTGCAAGTTCACGTTCGCCCCTCGATGGGCGGTGCCGAGAACCACCACACATCAGCAAACCGAGCACTTGGCGAAATGAAAATGCAAGGCGAGGCAGTGAGACACAGAGAGAGAACATTAGAAATTCTATCACGCAGCCAGCTAATATAACACGCGCTACTGAACAAGACACGCGCACTCGATAAAAATACACCTCCGTGTGTAGAATTTCCATGTTGTAGGGCGTGTGTTGAATTCACAATAGAAAAAACATTCGTTAACTAACATCATAATTCTCGAGAAAGGACGCTGTTGTTGTGACAGCCAAGATAGCATGTCCACCTCAGCGCAACTAACACACAAAACAGTATATCAAACTCGCCTTGTGTGTGTGTGTGTGTATTATAAACCTCGCGACTAAATGAGGTATTCCAGCCGCAAGAAATGTCATAACACTAAAAATATCATCTCAAAGACCAATAGCAGACGCGTGAACACACACACATACATACACACACACATACATACACGCTGGCACAGATGTCTTGATTAGACAGTGAAAAGCTCATTATAAAAGATGACATTCAAGAGAACATGGGGTTTCATAACAGTTTAATTTGCATCCAATGTGTGTGTATGTGAGTGTGTGTGTGTGTATGTGAGTGTGTGTGTGTGTGCACAAGTGGAAGGGTGTAGAAATATGAAGTGACATGCAGATGCTGTGACGTGCACACACACACACATACATATTAGAACAGTTCACGTGATGATAGACAGACAGACAGTCAGACAGACACAACCCGTTCATCTGAGAGATGAAATGAGCGACTAAATTGCCTGTCGTAAAGTTATCAGCGCACTAGTTTAGCACACACACACTGACACACACACACACACACACACAAGACGGGAACCATACCTGACAACTTAACCCAGACACCATGGGCACACACGAGCTAGTGGCTACACTCCTCCTCTACGTGTATGTCCGTCTGTGTGTGTGTGTGTGTCGCGAGGTCAGGTAAGTGGTCAGGTAAGTCGAGGTCACCGGAAACACCGCGCCAGACACCGTCTCCTCCTGCTCGTCGTCCAGTTCTGCACCGGACGCCGGCAAACAGGCGGCGACTCAGTGCAAGTTATCATCACATCGACTGTTGACGGCCGCAACAAGAGCACCAGTGGTGAGGGCACTACTGATATGATGACAGCGTGGTGCAGTGGCTGAATGTTAGCTGCGACTAGTTCTGTCCTGGTAGGAGAACACAGTCGACGACCGGCACAGATCAACAACAACACAGTCAGACATTCAGCAAGAGAACGGTACATGAATGGTACGTGGGAGAAGTCCCCAAAAGCCAGACAGGGGAGGGGCAAGTGGGGGTGGTGTTACATGAAGAACACGTGTATGTGTGTGTATGTGTGTTGCCGTCGCATGTCATTGGGGTCGCGCGCACACACACACACGTGCGTACAGTACCGTTAATCTGGCTGTGCACATGCATACAAGTACACGTGTGTCTGTGTGTGTGTGTGTGTGTGTGTGTCAACCACTATCTCTCACTCTCCTACACACATCACACAGCCAATCACAGCTAACACAAGCACAGAAGCCGACCGGAAAACTTGCACACACACAGACATACATACAAACACAAACAGACACAAGTGGAGTGCATGCGTGTCAACATTGGCAACACAGGCACATAGTGCACACACACACACGCAGAACACAACCCGCTAACAGTACAGACACATTTGTCATCATCAGACATCATTGCTCCATACTCAGGCGAGACATACACACACACACACACACGAATACATACACTGGACAGAGCAGTGCGTATCAGCTGTGTGTACAGTAGGCAGGTACATTATCAACACATATTCTACACATTAAACATTATCATCAGGGGCGTAGATTTGTGTCGAGGCTCGGGAAGATGACAGCCATCATGCATTAGTGTTCAAAGTTGACTCACTTTGTCAATTGCATGAGACCCTCAACTATTTTCGGCCCATTCAATAACAACACACTTACCTCAATGAAAAGTATCTTTCGTAAAGTATACTTTATAACATACTTATATTTTTTACATTTTTCGTGTATTGTTAGTTTTTTGCAATACTGATTTTGATGATAATATACCCAATGAACTGAACTCAGCAGAATTATCGGGAGGTATAATTGCATATTCATACCCCCAACCAATTTGTCGGGGGGTATATATACCTCCCATACCTGCAAGATCAACGCCCATGACTATCATTCAACACATTATCAACATGCTAAAATGCTACACTGCCGCTGTGAGTATATATGTACATAACATGCTCAAATATGTACATGCATTGCCTGTCCGACGTGAAGAAAATATCAATAAACATCTCATGGGTTCACCTCGCTTCGCTTGAATACCAAAAGCTATAATAAAGTCAACAAATAACATGTTTATAAAGTGCAAAGTTAGTAAGAGTATTATTGTGTCAATAAGAATGAAAAGTTAATTTAAACAACAAAAACACACCAGCCATTGTTAGCTTAACAATCACCGTTTTCCACAAAAACAATGATGAAAGCAAAAAATAAATACACACGAAAAATGTGTGCTCCCAACACCGCCAGCGTTGTGTGGACACACAAACACAAAAGCGAGGGTGCATGAACTCACTGGGGGAGGCTTATTGCTTGCATGAAGCAAAGAGGAAGTGGAAAGAGCACAGACAAGATACACACATGCACACATACACACATATACATGCACACATATACATGCATGCGCATATACACAAGCAAAAACGCGAGATTTGTGCGTGAGACAGTAACCGTGGATGACCACAACGCTGGACACACACACACACACACATACATATGGCAAGGTCAACGGTTTTTGCCGGCAACTGTGATTGGGAGAGCATCAGAAACACCGAGAAGCACACACACACACACACACATACACACACATACTGTTGGTGCGCAGGAGGGCAGAAACTGACACAGAGAGAGAGACAGGATGGAGAGAATGAGATCACCAACAGGCACAGTGATGTAAGAAGAAGAGGAGGATGACACACAGAGAGCAACAGCATCTGTCACTGAAACATAACGTGTGCGTATGTTCTTGACAGCTAGTGTGTGTGTGTGTGTGTGTGTGTGTGTGTGTGTGTGTGTGTCAGTGTTAGTCGGGCAGAAAGGGTTCAGTCACGTCACTCTCAAACTGACAGCCAGTGTGTGAGCATCGAGACCGACGGCATTTGAACGACGAAACGCAGATATGAACACACACACACACACACACAGAGAAAGAGAAACGTAACGATGTACTATTTCAAACCGGAATAGTTCGCAGATTTTTTGCACAGTCGTGGTCTATATGCGTCACAGCACGAGGAGGTCATGAAGAAAGTCCGTACCTAGCTAGCTAACTGTCTCTCTCTCTCTGTTTCGTCAAATCTCACCGACACACACACAGAAACTAGGGATCAAGAAACGTCACAGATCTGGCACGAAAATTCCGCAGATACATAACGCTATTTTGCCACACACACACACACGCAAAAAACGCAGAGAAAGTAATCGCCGACCGAAAAAAAGCTGCAAAAAGAACGTGAGAGACACAAGTGACACCTCTCCCGTCCTATCAGATATATATGTAGATGTGAAACCCTCATCTGAACTCACAATACATGCGCTTCACAAGACCACGCTATATGTCCAGCATCATATTCGTGTCAATTACATTAAATCCCGATATCATTAGAACCAAAACATACAGCTGATCCTTGGGCAGAGCTCAGTGGATCGCATCATGATGCAACGAGACGTGGACGAACATCTCCAACTGAATGACATCACTATCCCTAGTTAATCCGTCCAATTGGCTCCAATTTATTGGGGCAAATAAACAGGCAGTAACGGAGCAGTCATCTAGGCCGGCACATGGCGATTACCAGCACGGTTGTCCCTCATGACAGCGCAGCACGATGACGTCACACGGGTCATGTGAGCTCTCCTAGCGCCAGGTGTGTGTCGACAATATTACTCGCCATGTGTATAGAGATTTACAGCATCCAGGCAAATGGAGGCCGCAACATAATGCATTTGTCCGTCAAACTCATGTATGAACACCACTGGAACAATACCAGTATCAAATGTCAAACAGAATCAAGTGTAGATTTGAGTATTGTTTCATTCATTGTTTGACTTGCACTTTCTATCGGCCATGTAGGTGTCCGAATTTCTGATACAGCAAGCCTGATCTATTTCTCAATCGACGCTCCAGTTCATTTATTGGCTGATAAAAATTCGCAAGCTAAATTGCACCACGACCCGGATCTTAACACATCATGCTTCTGTATCATAAAGGTCAAAATGAACTAGGAAATCGGTCATCAAGACACTGCAACGTGACCTTTCATGTCTCAATTTCGCCAGACCAGACGCCAAATTTGTGTCAGAGGGAATACACCGGCTGGAACACTCGTTCAGATACAGCGTTAGATGTCTTGTGAGTTGAGCGGCGAATTCCAGTGTCGAGTGTAATCCGAATATCAATTGGGACGTGTTTGGACGCTTCACTGTGCGAATATGGCAGATTGAGACGATCAAGGGTGAATCCCGCATCAGATAAGCGGCCAGTGTCAACGAGATCGCGTCGTTGTCGTCACCGCTCTCTCCAAATACGGCAACATCAGGAATGTGAGACTCGGCAGGCAGTGTGGCAGCGTCAGGAGTAGGAGTGTGGCAGGGTCAGGAGTAGGACGTAGGCGACTTGTCACTGCATTCCAGCAATTCTCTCTCTCTCACACACCAACACAACACGCACAACACCAGTGATTTGCGGTGCACTCGCCTGACACAAAGACCGACTGCATGAACACCATCAATCTGGTGGCAAAACATCACGAAATAAAAGTGAACGAACAATAGTGTTGTCTAGCAACGCTCCTGATACCACGTGGGAACACAACACACACATATATACGAAGTGAGAATATAGTGGTGTAATCGTGGGCGTACGCGTGTTTTGTGACTCATTAGCGTGTGAATGCATGAGGCACTTGCTTGCAAGCTCGCGCCAGTGTTGATCAACATTGCAACGTTGAAAATGTCATCCTGACAATATGGCTTTCTCGCAGTGATATGTGATTGATTGCATATATATTGGAAGCCTACAAAACCCACACCATCATCGACGTATAAAATCACACTAAACCACATTATTGATAATCGAGTCAGTGTAACAATAAGATATTGGTCAACGTCTAGTGACATCATCTGCAAATGACAGGGGCGTAGATTTGTGTTGAGGCTCGGGGGGATGACAGCCATCATTCATTAGTTTTCAAAGTTGACTCAGTTGGTCAATAACATGCGACACTCAACCAATTTCTGCCTATTCAATTACAACACACATCATCATCATATATTTGCCAAACCCAACATAACACAAACATTCACTCACAAAATACCTGATAATTTGCAATGTAGGATGGCTGGGCATAAGAAGCCTGGAGGCTTGTACTGCCCTTTTTCAACATACAATATACATTAACATATATAACATATACAACTAATAATAAAAATGAAAGCTTTTTCATCATGCCACACAGTTAAGATGTTCCCATACGCATAAGCAACATGTGTATCAATAATAAGTTTGAATATATTGTGTTCTTACTATTTTCTTGAAAGCTGACATCGATTGGGACATTTTGATTGGACTTGCTAATTGGTTCCAAAGTCGGATTCCTTGATGAAAAAGTGTCAGGTCTCTTGTTTTTGTGCGTGCAAAAGGAACCGCAAATTTGTCCACATGCCTGGGATTTACTTCGAAGTTATTTTGTATATTCCTCGGAAGACGAGTTTTGAATGCATTGAACATTTTCATTAAAGTATTGTATTTGATCAGGTCGTCAAATTTCATAATGTTCAGTTGTTTGAACAATGGAGTAGAACGCTCATGTAAGTGTTTATTCATTATTATTCTCAATGCTCTTCTTTGGGCGATTCTTATTGGTTCCAAGTTTGTTGTGAACGTATTTCCCCATGTTTCGCAACAGTATTGCATATGTCGTTTAAACAGCGTGTTGTATAACTGTATATTTATTTTTTTATCGAATATATTCCTAGTTTTACTCAATATAAAATTAATTTTGCTCAGATTGGAAGACACTTTATGGATTTGTTCTTTCCAGTTCAGAGAGCTGTCAAGGATGACTCCTAGAAATTTTGTTTTTTCACTCTTCTCGATGACTGAGCTCCCTAATTTTACGGTACCGACTTGACAGCGAGCCCTTCTATTGAATAATACATGACAGGATTTTGCAATGTTCACTGTGAGTTTGTTGGAGATGAACCAATTGTGTATGCTTGCTATTTCTGAATAGATTTTTCCGTACAAATTATTGGCACATTTGTCCTTGAAAAACAAATTTGTATCGTCAGCGAATACTATTATTTTACAATTTTTTGCCACACTGAAGATATCATTTATATATATCAAGAAGAGAGTAGGACCTAATACAGAACCCTGGGGCACTCCACATTTTATTGTTCGCAGTGTTGACCGTTCATTATCCAATTCAACATATTGCTTTCTTTCGGAAAGGTAAGTTGATAGCCAGTCATGTGCATTGCCTCGAATTCCATAACATTGACATTTCTTTATCAGTAAATCGTGATTGACGGTGTCAAACGCTTTTTTTAGATCGAGGAATACACCAGCAGCATTTTCTTTTTTATCAAAACACTGTGTAATTTCATTGATCATGTCTAGAATAGCGTGTGATGTATCCTTGTTTGATTGAAAGCCGTATTGATTTTCATTGATTATGTGATGTTTGCATAAGAATTTCTTCAGTCTGTCATTGAATAACTTTTCAAATATTTTCGAAAATGTGTCTACAATCGATATTGGACGATAATTTCCTTTGTCAGACCTATCTCCTGATTTAAAAAGAGGAATTACTTTAGCTGTTTTCATCAGCGTCGGAAAAATACCTGTTGTGATAGATAGGTTGAAAATGTACGCAAGTGGTCTGGAAATATATCTGGAACAACTTTTTAACAGGTTCATACTAATGTTATTGCAATCTGTAGATATTTTACTCTTACTACGTCCAATAACGTTGAATACCTCCCACTCCGTTGCTGGACTAATGAACATTGAGTCGTTCACTTTTTCAACATGCTCTAGAGGATTCACGTCAGACACTGGTAATTTGTTTGACAGGTCCACTCCGACATCAACAAAGTAGTCATTCAATAGGTCTGATATAGTACGGACCACATTTGAAGTGCCCCCGTCGTCTCTTAGTTTATGAATGCGTTCCTTTTTCCGAGATGTCATCTTAATTTCATTTTTTATTTTTGTCCACTTTTCCTTGGCTGAAACCGTTCTATCCGCGAAAAACTCACGATAGTATAGTCTTTTGCTCTGAATCACCACCTTGGACAACATATTTTTATAGGATAAATACAACTTCCTGTGGTCTTCAACTTTAGTTGTAAGAAATTTCGTGTACAATTGGCGTTTGGTGCGACTAGATATTCTGATGCCTTTTGTTATCCACGGCCTTTTCTGTACTTCTCTCTTTTTCACTGTTTGTAGCGGCATGTGATTATCTACTGCTCGCATATATAATTCAAGGAATCGCTCGTATGTCGTATTCACATTATCACCTTCTATCATTTCCCAGTTTATCTGCTCCAGCTCCTGCTTGAGTCGTAGTAATCGCTTAGGTGAATATTTCCTTTTCAGCAAGAGATGTTCTTCTCGTGCAGATTGAGTAATATTAAGTCTTGTAAAAATTGGGAAATGGTCGGAGATATCCTCGCATATTACACCACTCGTCAATGTACTGGAAACACAATTGGTAAAGATATTATCAATCGAGGTGCTTGAGCGATGAGTTTCTCTGGTCGCTGACTTTATTAAGGGATAAAAGCCATTATTGGTCATGGTCATGAAGAAGTTTTGCGTTGGCGCGTGGTCTTCAGTGTTCAACAAATTTATGTTGAAATCACCCATCAGCAGCCAATAGTTGTTGCTTGAATATTCAGTCAACTTATTTATTTCCTCAGAAAATGTATGCACCATTGTGCCTGGTGGTCGGTAAATACACGACGTTCGTATTTTACGCCGATCAATAGTTATGTCGACTGTAATCATTTCAATGACATCCGTCACATTTACGCTGAGACGAGGCACGTGTTGTGATTGGTGTTTCTTGTTGACAAATATTGCAACACCACCACCTCTCTTATCATGCCTCATTTGATGGAAGGCTTCAAACTCGTCTATTTGGCATAAGTCAATTGTGCTGTCATTGACCCATGTCTCAGAAACAGCGATGACATCGAAATTCACCTCTAGTTCCCTCATCAACGTTGTCAAGTCATCAATGTGCTTGTTGAGACTGCGTGCATTTATATGTAACATACTGAAACCTTGCGAATTTTTGAATGCTTCATTAAATGTGTCCACCGTGTACACACCAAAGCTGTTATTACTGTTTTCTGTATCATCAATGTCAGCTTTGAATGTTTCCTCGTTAATCATTTTCATACTGGTAATACTCCTGATTGCTAAACAGCGTATAGGAACATCCATTCACAGCGTATAAGAACAACATATAGCAACAAAATACGATTTGGTAATTTTCATAGCTTTCATACGAAATAAAAATATCGAGCCACTCAAAGGATAGCGGTTCTGTATGCATGCATTTTGCCCTTGAATTATCACTTGCTTTCATAGCAGCGCACTCATTGAACCACACGCACACACACACACAACTACACACCTGCATAAGAGCAACTACGCACACACACATAAGCAACTACTCACACACGTAAGTACGCACTCACAAGCAAAATACACACACACACACACACACACACACACACACACACACACACACGAACACACAGCACACAACACAGAATATAGTACTGTGCGGCATTCAAATTTTTAGTAGAGACAGTATATAAATCGCGTATCTTATAATCAGACAATAGCCTAATGATGAATTTATATGACTATACAACCTCCAATGAGTTAGAGAAGCAATCAATGATCAATACGGATTGATAAATTGAAATATTATCTATGCTCAATATTTAGTACTAGACAAGACAATTATAATCAAAGCAATGCTCCACGGATGAGCTGTAATGCTAAACAAATTCACTTATGATGTCTGGTTACCCGTCTGGTGACAGTTCTCCATTGGTGACGGTCCTTGTTCGGCGACTCAGTCGATGCCACAGCTTGGTTGGCCACAGCCGGCGCACTTGACACTAGTCCAGCCGGGCCAGTTTGCGCAATAACGTCTTCCGTACTGTAGACATTGACCACACGGGCGTTCTCGGTGAGTCGCATTTTTATTTGGCCGTTTACTGTCCAAGCGGAGTAAATCTTGCCCTCCCGTTTCATCTGTCTGAGCTCGTACATAGTATTGCTGTTGTTTCTGGTCAGGTGGTCGTTAACATACACTTTTTGTGTCTTCTTGTCACTTTTCAGATGCTTCCTCGCTTCAAACACTTGCTGTCTTTTGCGGAGCTTTTCGAATTTGACCAGTATGGTGCGGTGTTGACCATCTTTTGGCTGACTGATTCTGTAAGCCTCTTCAACATCTTCGGTTCATATATCTGTATTTAGTGTTGCAGAGAGGCTTTGCACGATCTTTTGCGTATCTTCTCCACGCACCTCTTCTATTCCTGATACGCAAAGGTGCTTGCGCAGCATTTGTTGCTCGAGGAGATTTATTTTTGCTTGAGCTTCACGAAGCTCGTTCTTCATCTCCACCAGTTCTATATTCTTGGCGGACAGAGCCTCCTCCACTGCAGCCTTTATCGCTGGTGCCACCAATTTCTCCTTGATTGCCTCCAAGACTCCCGGACTCATCAGACATTCTTTCAACGCCTCTGACAATTCACCAATGTTTGTCATTGCCGCACAGTTGAAGGACATTTACAAAAACATAAACTCAAGCACAACTAACACGTCTTCACTCAAACAGTCAGGCAACCACTGACTGTTGTCTGTAGGTCGAATTTCACATAAATAAATGAATCGCTATTAAAATCCTTAGAAAATAATTTTAGTCAGCTGAGGGTCCGAATGAAATACAGCACGTAATTTACGCTGAAAATGGTTAATCAGCGTTTTTTAGTAATTTTGATTGGCTGGTTGGCGAACGATTCAAATAAAACGGTTAATCTTCTCGACACTCTCACGGCCAAATCCGAACATTTGCTGAAACGAAATTTTGGTGATTTTGATGCAATGGACTGGTTCTACTCACTAACGAAAAATTAATTCTGTCTGCCAAGAAAAACCACTGGAAAGCATTGAAAAAACTGGCAGCAGTGAAAAAACGTCCATACACTATCACAGCTGAAGCTAGGTGAGATAGTACTGGGCAGGTAGGAATGAAAAGTATATTTCGTAAAGTATTTTTTTTTAACAAATTTGTAATTTTATAATTTTTTGCAATACTGATTTTGATGATAATATACCCAATGAACTGAACTATCGGGAGGTATAATTGCATATTCATACCCCAAGTCAATTTGTCGGGGTGTATATACAAACCCCATACCCCGCAGGATCTACGGCCATTGCAAATAACAGTGCAACAGATGAAGTCGGTTTACCGTGTCCGATAGTCAGTCACCTCTAGTTGCACGCGCACCAGATTACTCATAAATAGTTGTGGCCAAATTGAGTGAGAAACCATGATCATTACTGGATGCAGAACACTTGAAACTGTGACCACACACGACAGACAACAGCCATGAAGTATTTGCACAGCACGACAACAAATCAACTGTGTTTTGACAGTATACCCACTGTATCGCCAATCTAAGTACATTTCAAATTTCGCAAAAGACACCAGTGGCAAACAGAGATATTTCAACTTATTTGAAATATTACTTGTCATCCCTAAAAAAATCATAATTTAAGCTCAGGTGGTATAACTAAATTACCTAGGAATCATATTGATAATGATCGGGAAGCGATGGAACAGCATGATGAAGAGGGGAGAATAAGATGGAACAGCGGGAGAGTTGCGGTGCCGACTTCATCGAAAACAATTTTAACAAGATCAAGCACACGCCTCAACAGCTCACTATACTTGTTTATCGAATGGAATCCCGTCATGCCACACACACACAACACACACACTCACACACACACACACACACACACACACACACACACACACACACACACACACACACACACACACACAAGAATCCCACAATTTTCCGCTGCAAATCCGATTAGAAGACGCCGTGCTGGCAAACCATTGCAGTCACGTGAAACACTTGTCTCTCGCTGCATCATCACAACTTATCACCGCACCAATCACATCCAACACTCACACACACACACACACACACACACACACACACACACACACGGCAGCAAAGATAATTAATAAAAAACGTGATGGCAGAGTAGAAATTAATTCGAATATAAAAGTTCATGGAGCGGAATAAATATTACAGTGTTTTCAATTTCAATGTATCAATGTATGAATAGATGAGATCACTATCACGCATTGTTAAATCAGTTGTTCTCAACCTTTATCATTGTTCGCACCCCAGTTTCAAATGATCAGTCAGTTATCACACCCCATGGATTCTTGATAGTTGTATACGAAAATGTAAAATACAAATGACGTAATAACAAGTCTTTTTTATTCAATATTCATTCATACAACTCCTTTAAGAGGATTGAGCAAAACTACGTGTTTCAGGAGAAATGTAATGCATGTGTTGAACAAATAATGTCTTTAGAAAATATAGGAATCCTAGCACCCCCTAGCGGTGCGAGCACCTGCGGTTAAGAACCCCTGTATTATATGCCAGCAACACAACTAATACCTGATGTTTGTACGTACAAATACCAGCATGCGGCTACATTAATTTACCACCCTGTCGCTCTGCAGTGTGACATATATCAGTATCAGACAATGTTCAGCAGACACCATCAGCTGACTCCAGCTTGTTGAATCATCGCACACACACACACACCCTCACACGACACCTGACCCACACAGGCACATCAAGGACAATGTTTCTGCTCGCTCGAGCAATGCTAGTCAAATTGCTGATTCAATACTTGGCTGGCACGTGTTTCACACTTCTACACACGTGGTCTCTTATGATCGTCTCATCTGGGATGCAAGAGAAACAGCAGTGGGAAAGATGAAACGTAGAACGTGTTTGAAGGAGAACACTAATAATTCATCACGAAGGCTCATTATGTAGTAATAGCCAACAAGCCACTTGATAAATCTAATATTAATGCGTACATTGTGTGTTGTCTTCAATATCAGGGCAAAACATATATAACATCGGAATAATTCGCGGTTGCAGGAGTAATGTTTTTTGTCAAATGTGTTTTTTATAGAAAATGATTGGGTTGTCCGGCCATGTTCTAGGCAAAAATAATAGAAAAAAAACTGAGATCAAACTTTCTGCTGGAGCAAACAACAAGTACGGAAACACCCTCGACAATACAACAATATGATCACTAGGGCTGTCAAAAAAGTAACCTAAAAATCAGAAAAAAGTAACTTTATTTTCGAGAAAAAGTAACCTAAAAAAGTAACCTAAAAATAACCTGAGTTTTATAGTTATTATCACTTTTGTATCGTTTTATCACATGTTTATCACGCCTTTGCTTATTAGTGCGCTATGTGAAATACACGGTTTGTTTGTTGTTTGTTTGTGTACATATAAAGTAACCTAATAACCAATAAAAAGGTAACCTCAAAATAACCTCCTTCGAACAAGGTCAATTTCTGTGTGCAGTTCTCAAGGAAGAAAATACACCAGTCCTTCTTTTTTATCATCTTTCCGAGTTGGTACTACTTTTCCACCCTCTCCGATCTGGTACCATTTTTACAACAAACAACCAAAAGTGACTTAACATAATTTAGCTAACATCGAAAAAAGGAGTATAACCATCAAAATATAATTTTAAGTGGAAAGCTCATACAAATGCGAAATACACTAATTGCAAATGTAAAGATTTTTAGTAATGGTCGCAATAATGTTCTTTATATTTTTTCAATGGAACTTTTTATCAAATAGCACGTACTACAGTAGCGTAAACACTGCATGTGTGAATGCCCCCCGTCCTCCCATATGTCAAACGTGGGATAATGGCGCTATCTCACGCCCTGAAAATCACGTGCAAATTCCTGTTCAAGTAAATACGTACTGTCAAGTGCTACAGTGCAGTATCTGGTAAAGAGAGCTCACACATCGTACTATACCACGCCCCAAACATCTCACGACACCCTCCGGTTCGTGGACATTTCCTAAAATGGAATTACACTATCCTGAGTACCCAAAAACGTATAAATATCGAGTAGCGCGGATATTGAGATGAATATCAATTGCTAAATCCTAACAGCAGAAATGTTGATATTTCTTGATCTTCAGACCTAATATTCAATCTCTTTTCCTATTTTATCCTCATATATACCGTTTTTGTGCCTCTTATCTGCAAAAAGTCACCAAACTTCGTGGAAAACTTACCTAATAACAAGAAAAATAACAAAAGGTAACCTGACGATAAAAAAGTAACCTTAAAAGCAAAAAAGTAACCTAACGATGAAAAATTAACTTTTGGTAACCTAATAACTTTTTAAATAATTATCGTACACAACTTTTTCATGCAGTTTTAGGTAGCTTATGAAAAAGTGACCTTTAGGTAAAAAAGTAACTTTATTAACTTTTGACAGCCCTAATGATCACACACACACACACACACACACGTTCTAACAACACGATTGATCCCGGATGCAAGAGATATGAACAGTGAGTATCCTACCTGCCCAGTACTATCTCAGTGTGTGTGTGTGTGTGTGTGTGTGTGTGTGTGTGTGTGTGTGTGTGTGTGTGTGTGTGTGTGTGTGTGTGTGTGTGTGTGAGAATGAAGGACCGGTAGGCAATCAGTGAATGCTTGCGGGTGTATTTGTGCACACACCTACATACACACACACACACACACACATACACACATGGTGTGTGTATGAGAGTACGCTGGAGCTACAGATGAATGGCGGTTCTCCAATGTCAATACAGTTTGTATGTACGTGCGTGTGTGTGTGTGTGCCGCATTCCAAAGATGTCGTTAGCTATTTCCTGCGCTCATAGTGCATGGGAGGATCCTGAGTGAGTGCATGATGTGTGTGTGTGTGTGTGTGTGTGTGTGTGTGTGTGTGCATATGAAGTTTATGTGGGGTCTGCTTTCCACGCCTTCCACATACACACACATGCACACACACATGCACATGCACACACACATACACATGCACACACATGCACACACACATACACATGCACACACACGCAACACGACCTTGACTTTACCCGATATTTTTCAAAACCAAAGGGACTCTATAAGAACGGTAATATGTGTGTATGTGTGTGTGTAGTTTGTTTTTGTTTTTTTGACACAAACAAATATATTTACAAACGTGTACACATATTAACAACACTGCAATATAGTGGAGGCGGCGTTGCCACGAATGACGGCCTGGCTTATTCGCTGCCGAAGCCAGGAAGACTCTCGCTCTAGCTCTCCAGATCTAAATATTAAATATAATTATAATATTGAGAAGCGATCAACTGTTCAATAATTTAAACTTCGTATGTGTGTTATTTCATATGTTTGTGTGGCTTGTTTTGAATGAAAAATTCAAAAATAAATGTGTGGCCACCGGGTGAGTGTAGCACGAGAATTAAGTCTGAAAGCAATTGAAAACATTTTCTCGAAATGTTTGGCATATTGATGTCAGCTACAACTTATAACCTTGCATGCGAGATTATCACCAACCACCACACATACTAAAGTTCCCAGTTCACTGTGATATGCGACGCCAGAAACACGGGGGCCCCTCCTGTATCAACAGCTAGAGCACGCGGCCATCACCGGCCCTCACACCTGCATCCCCCTGTTGTCCCTGTGTGTTTGTCTGTGTGTACGGGCACACCTGCCGTTTAAATACAATGCGCTTATGAATATATGCATACATACGTGTATGTGAGTGCGTATATATATATATATATATATATGTGTGTGTGTGTGTGTGTGAGTGTGTGTGTTGGTGCACCACTCACACTCACTTCTTGATGTTAAAATATCGCATTAGTTGAGTAAGCGTGAACGATACATGCACACTATCGATACACACGAGATCCGCTAAACGAACCTAGAAGCTTATCCCCTCGTGTGTTGAACAATATTTCGGCACGCATTTTCAACACAAACTTGCGATGGGCAACTAAATAAACATCATAAATCAAACAACAAAACTTATAATAAACACGAAAAACAAAAAACTTCATAACGATACATCGCTTGATAAAATGATAATCAAATACTATCCGCAATATTAAAAGAAAAACGAATCTGTGTTCATCTGAGCTTCAATCCCTCTTGTGTTCAATAATAATAATAAGTAATTGTGAAGCGGGCATGGTGTTCTACCTGACAATGTTGGGATGTTCGAATTTCTCGAGTTGTCGTAGCGTGGAGATCTCGCGCAGTGTCGACATGGGAACTCCTTCCTCGGACAGCCGAACTCGAATTTTCTTCAGTGCCACCATCTGTCCATCATTGCGCAGGTCACGAGCCTTGAACACGGTGCCGTAAGCCCCTGAATCATTGGCAGCACAGACATCACCACGCTGCAGGATCAAGAACATCTCTTACCAGCCAGGACTCAACATTTGCAGGAAAAACCAGCCAAGACATTCAAGCAGCCTCTATACAGCACTGGCAAACAAGATAGATCAGATAATCTGTGATAAAATTTTAGAATGACAAAAACAGCATTTTCCAAAACTAGCTCAAAATTCAACTTGAATTGTTAAGAAAACTCGATAAATATGGTAAATATATTATAATCGAATCTTCGAGTAGCGAATATACACTCTTCACTTTTGCCATAACAAATTTTTTGAAAAACAAAACTAATTGACGGCATTCGTGATCAACTGACCATAACTTAAAAATACACAAATACACAAAACTTAGCAGTAAATAACATGAAAATTAAACCAAGTTCAAGTGATAGAAATAGACCGAAGACATGATGCAAATATCTGGAACGGTAACGAATATTCCAACAGACAATTGAGACCAGAAACATGTCATTTGTCAACCAATAGCGTGTAGTGACAACTTGTTAGCAATCGCCTATTAGAGGTTGGTTAGGAGCAAGACGACTACAGGACTGCTCATCAGTTATGCGTCAACAACATGCTGCTGTTGAACACCACGCTTCCAGATGAACAGCCAGAAAGCACAAGGAGAATAAGAGAGATGGAGAGAGAGAGAGAGAGCGTGGTCGTACATGAGCTTCACGACAGCGTGGCAGAGGTTGTGAGTTGGTGTGTGTGGCGTGGCTAGCAACGATGCCAGTCCGCCTGGTGTTCGGGAGCACGGACGAGGACAGGGAGTGGAGGGAGAGAGCGCGTGAGGAAGAGGGGAGCGAGACACAGGGTCCAGACAGCCTGCCAGGTGGTGTAATTACGTGTGGTGCGCACAGGAATTCTACACGTGATGAACCGCCTCACACACACATACAGCATTAGCACTGTACAACCACGGTGAAGTCCAGGGAATCGCCATGAACGTTTCGTGATAGACTTGAGTTTCGACTGAGAAAAATTCAATGTTAACCCATGTGAAGACAGAAACTCAATATATACAAAGACTCCCCTATGTATATACAGAAACTCACAGAGTTCCCCCGAGGCAAAACAAAAACAAAGTGTTGCTACACAAACACACAGATTATACGACTCGTAACGACCAACACATGAGTAAACATCCGACAAGACAGTTGTGTGTGTGTGCGTGTGTGTCGTGGTGTTAATAATAGTACACTTGGATTGGGGTAAGAACCCTAAGGCATCGCTTTTGAGCGTCACGTGATCAGGAAGCGGAGATTCCAAGAGAACCAAGCGCGTGAATTGCTTCATCTTCAGTGTGAAATTTTGTGCATTAATAATGATTGAGATGACTAATGATGGTTGAATAATCAAACAAGCTCTTCTATTCTGGCGACGCTCCTCTTCTCCACTGGCTTGTCCAATACTGGCATCTTGTGTGTGTGTGTGTGTTTGTGACTACAGGCATTCCAAGTGGAAGTCCACCAGCATGCACACACAAACGCACACACGTACATATTTTGACATAATTAGCAGGCAGCTGGCAGCAGATTTCAATGAGAACAACTGAATTCTAGTTGATTTGAAGAAACAGCAAAATACAAACTCAATTTGGATATTGCCTGCGACTGTTGCCTAGCGAATCAGGGCAAGGATAAATAAGGCATAGCTCACACAGCAAGCAACATGTGACATCTCATCATGTAATTTCAAGCAATCGTTTGAAAGCACGTGAGTGATGTCGTGAATGAGCCATGTTTGTGTGTGTGTGTGTGTGTGTGTGTGTGTGTGTGTGTTGTGTGTGTGTGTGTGTGTGTTGTGTGTGTGTGTGTGTGCTTATTGACTACCGCATCTGTTTGATCATCCATTCCACTCTTATTCTCCACTATTTCCTCTTATCTCATCTTATTCCACTCTTAAGCCCTCGTACTTATTTGAACTTATATCCTTCAAAAAATCTGCTCGTACACTTAGATCATCTTATGATTCTCGTCTCTTACTGGAACCTGCTTTTCCTTCTAGACATACTCACTATAATCGTTGTCTCTCTATCTTAGGACCCCGTATTTACAACAAACTCTCCCCAACACTACGTTCTATCACTTCTATCCCTGTTTTCAAAAAACACCTAAAGAAATTCTTCGTGGTGAAATCGTATTATACTCTAGAGAACATTGTCTATATTAGTGATGATTATAAGGTGTACATTTTCTCTTCTTTCTTTATCTTTCCTTTTCTGTGTGTGTGTGTGTGGCTATGTGTGTGTGTGTGTGTGTGTGTGTGTGTGTGTGTGTGTGTGTGTGGCTATGTGTGTGGTGAATGAGTGGGTGTGTGTGTGTGTGGCTATGTGTGTGGTGAATGAGTGGGTGTGACGGTACCGTTGCCAATCAGTGCCAGCTCTTCATACTGGGCCGCCGAGTGCAGCATGTCAGGCATGGGACTGACAAACGAACTGGCACCCAGCTGCACGTGCTGTTGCTGGTGACGAGCATGATGCGAGGTGGCCAGTGAGGGTCGCTCGTGACCCGACATGTCACGTGATCACACCAGCACACACACACACACACAGCAAAGTGTACGCCGGCACAGAATCAGTGAGCTGTAAATGCACAGACCTAGCGATTAGCGAGCATCGGTCTCCGGACGTCAAACAAGTGTACTGAAAACTGGAATTAAATTTTAAACACATTCACAAACAAGAGTATCAAACGAAATTGGCCAAAATAAGACCAAATGCAATTAAAACCACTCTAGTCATGTGTTTCAATTCAAACAAATCATTCAAATTGAAACAAACAGGCTTTATCAGACGGTCATCGCTAATTGGAATTTCTCCACACGCGCTTCCTCTACTGCCAGCCCGTCACCATCAACAACATCACCACCGCACTATCTCTACCCCTCTCTCTCTCTGCCAACCCTCTGTCCGCACCCTTCTCATTCAGTTCGCACGCACAGCTGCGGTGCGCCCATGAGACGACGTTCTGGGCAATCAGCGATGATAGCGCTGGTAACGGTAACACGGCAGCTGGCAGGAATGCTGGCTCGAGAACCAGTCGTCCTCCGAGCCCGCTACCTCGGCCTCAGCCCACCACTTCGCTTGCTTACACCACAACGCAACACCAACAACCGAAAAAGCCCTACCCAAAACCGTTGAGCATAACAAAAGTGTGCACATTGAAAAGTGGAATTAATCGAATAAAATGAGTCAACACTTGACAGCAGTGATCCCAGTCAGGCATTCACTTTCTGAGTCATCCACTCCCAAAATATCACTGCCCCGGCTCGATCCAAACATACTCATTCAACAGCATACCGAAGATCAACAAACAGTTTATCGGCAGCAAAGCGAGCCGACGCTGGAAAGAGGACAGAGGCTGCATCGAGCCATGGAGCATGCAATATCGAGCACAGCATTCACTCGAGCGAACAGTACCTCACAGGCACACTAATGCTAGACATACATACATAACTGGGAGAACACTAATTAAAACTTCTAGTCTAGTCACTACGTATATGGCAAAACATATCTCTCACCACAACGCAAACACTCCCGAATACATTTCTTTATGTCAGCAGCAAGTTTCACCTCGCGATTGATGCAGTGAATATAAATTCAGTTAAGCAATATGATTTAGATCGAGTTGAATATTCAAAATATTTCACAGATTAACAATCGCGAGAAAACCTAGTAACCACATAGCAGCTTCTCGATGATCCGTCGACAAAATCCAAGTGAATAAACTGAGTTGTTCAAAATCTATTCCAAGGCACAAGTATCTTGTTTAAATCATCGTTACAAATGCAGCCAGCTACATTGAGTGCAGACAGAAGCAAGGCTGTAACAGGTTTCATCTGAGAATATCATTGTGATATGATATCGGATATTAAAATATCTCAAGCGCGAAACTAATTAAACATACTGGAATGTTACCTTCACCAAAATGAGTGTGTTTAGCAAGCACTCAACGGGAATATTCAACACATATTCAAACCATACACCACACAGCGTGTGCAATACACAGTTCCCAAATATAATACCACGCTCTTTGGTCGCTATATCAGCGAGAATTTCATTTGAAAGCCACTGACCTTTGCGGAATGTCTTCATGAAACGTCAGTAAAGCTTTGGTTGCAAGCACATTCTCCGACACCCGTGAGTCTTTTGTAATTCACGCGACGCAGGACCACGGCGTACGAAGTTGAGTCGAGCAGTTGGTTCCTCCTGTTAAGCGGTGAACGTTCCAGCAGTCCCTGCCAAATGACCGTCGCACAAGCTCGCATGCGCCTATATCCACACTGAAACACTTGTGCAACGGAAGACAAGGCAGGTTTTTCACAAAAATGCTAAAAACATTCCGACATCGCCACCGTCCGCCTATGAGCACGCCACAACCCTCACTCATCCCCTACCGCCGGCGTGAAGCACCGCTCATGTGGTATCAGCTGATCTGCCTTCCTGCCGCCAGGTGGCCACATATATTTTCAATAATCAGGTTGATTTTGATCAAAAAATTAGTTATTAAACAATTTTTAGTAATATATACGAGTAAATATGAAGGTTTAACAAAATTGTTATGAATATTAATATGTGCCTTAACTAAACGGCTTAAGACGAAACTGCAACATGTGTTTTTGTGTTCTGAATATATTTGCTGTTCGCGTTGTTGTTTATAAACCCTTGTTACTCACATTTAATTTTGCTAAATACGATTTTGAGAGACGATTAAAATGTACTATTGTAGTGTGTTGTAATCATGTACTCAGTTTCTTATGCCATAAATGTAGTAAGTATTTACCGGCATTGTCCCACGTCTTATATAGTCAACTCGCAACGCTATTATAGGTCGACGTTATGTTTTTACTTTCCATTTGTAGGTTAGTAACTAATGCAAATGTGTGTTAGTCTTTCATGTAATTATCGTGTGTTTCTTTGTGTTGTATTCATTTTTGTGCAGATTTTCCTTATGCCCTAACTACTTCTGCTTTGCTCTAGAAGGCAAGTTATTGCGACAAAATGGCCAAGTTTAGTGGAGCAGATAAGTCCCGGAGGTCGGGCAAGAATCCCGCTGGTCACAGCATGAATCCGGATCGTTCGAGCAAGCAGGTGGAGTTGCGCGGTGCTGCTCGCGCTCGAGACAGCACGACCATCCGCCGCCTGCAGATGTATCGCAACCAGAAGCCCAAGCGTAACCGTCACGGCAAGGTGTTGCGGGCGGCGCCGTTCCAGGGCCGCTTGCCGGCCGGCTCTGTTGCGCGGGTCGAGCCAAACCAGCGCTGGTTCGGCAACACCAAGGTGATCTCCAACTCGGCACTGCAGAAATTTCAGGAGCAACTGGGATCGGTGATCAAAGATCCATACCAGGTGGTTCTTAAGCCCAACCAACTACCCGTCACTCTTTTATCGGAACGTGCACGCAACAAGCGAGTGCATTTACTCGATACGGAAAGCTTCGATAGTGTATTCAGTGCCAAACACCGTCGCAAGCGGCCCAAGATTGTGTCGGCTGATTTGAAGAGTTATGTTGAACTTGTGGAAAAGACGAGTGCTCAGTACGAGCCGCTCAAAGACAGCAACATTGTCAGAGAGCAGCCGGAGTGTCGCGATGGCCCCCGCGACTGGGTGATGGCGGCCGGCCAGAGCAAGAGGATATGGAGCGAATTGTACAAGGTGCTGGACTCGTCCGATGTTGTTGTACAGGTTCTGGACGCCCGTGATCCCATGGGCACGCGCTGTCCGTACGTAGAGAAGTTTCTTAAGAAAGAAAAGGCGCACAAGCACTTGATATTTGTCATCAATAAGGTCGACCTCGTCCCCACGTGGATCACTCAGCGCTGGATTGCCTTGCTTAGTCAGGAATATCCGGCGCTGGCGTTCCACGCATCAGTGACCAACCCATTTGGCAAAGGCGCCTTGATCAGCCTGCTGCGACAGTTTGGCAAACTCCATATCGACAAGAAACAAATCAGCGTGGGTTTCATTGGCTACCCGAATGTTGGAAAGAGTTCGATCATCAACACGCTCAAGTCGAAGAAGGTGTGCAAGGTCGCTCCTCTGGCTGGTGAGACCAAGGTGTGGCAGTACATCACGCTGATGAGGCGCATTTACTTGATCGATTGTCCCGGCGTTGTGTACCCGTCGGCGGAGACCGACACCGAGAAGGTGTTGAAGGGCGTGGTACGGGTCGAACTCGTGTCTTCACCAGAGGACCATATTGACGCTGTTCTGCAGCGTGTCAAAACTGTATACATGCAACGTACGTACGGTATCAGCGACTGGACGGATACCGAACACTTTCTCGAGCAAGTAGCTCGTCGCACTGGCAAGCTGTTGAAGGGCGGCAATCCAGACTCCAACACTGTTGCCAAGCAAATTCTCAACGACTTTCAGCGGGGCAGGATTCCGTATTTTGTGGCTCCTCCAGGTTGTGGTGCTGCTCGTGATGTTGAGGATCATTCTACTAAAGGTGCGGAAGTGAGCTCCGAACTCACCGAAGTTACACCGGCTGAAAATAAGGATGAAAGTGCGGATGAACAATCAGCAGATATGACCAAGGTGTCGGCTGTTCCACAAGATCTCAGCCGTATAGTTCAGGACTTGGAGTTCGATGAGATGGACGATGTGCCTGTTGAACAGACAGGTGATTTGTTTGTCTCCGATGGAGAGGAGCAAAAGTCAGACGATGAGGATGAAGCGGATGTTAGCAGCGTGCAAATCTCATCGTCTGATGCGCCTGCTTCTGTTGATATCGTGAAAGATAGGAAAGCTGCTACGAAAAGCAAGCAAGCTGATGCTGCCGATGATGATTTGCCCCAGTTGAAACGTAAAACCGCCAAAGAAAGGCGACGAAAAGAACGGGCAGGCAAGAGACGACAGGTTGGCTCCAATTTCTACAGAGTGGTCGACGTGAAAAACAGGAGAAAAACGAAAAAGAGTGCATAGAATGTGTTCTTTGCTTGGTTTTTGTTTTGCAAGTGAGACATATTTGTTCAATATAAAAACGCATACGTGTGTTGTGGTTATATTATAGATTCTCACAAAACAAAGCGATGTGATCAGATCAGATCAGATGAAAGGTTGAGGGTTAGCCTTTGCAACGGCCCCTCTTCGCTCATATTTGTATCACTTAATATCAATATGTTCGTCCTGTTCGTCCGTTCCGTGTTTCTATTCTGTTTTTATTCCATTTTCCCTTTTCTTCCTCCTTTTCCAAAAACCATACAATCCCTCTTTCACCTTTTCCATTTCTTCCTTGTTTTCAAAAATAAACAATGCTCTTCCTATGGCTTCTTCAGCTGTCTCCCCCTGTCCGCTCAACGCCCCTACCTTTTCCCTCAGATCGGCATATCCCTCACACTTCAACATAAAATGCTCTAAATTTTCATTTTCATTTTCGCACATCGGGCATTTGTTTTCTTCTGTCCACACCCTATTGTTTAGTTGCATACAATTTGTTCGAGCCCTAAAAAAAATTTCTGATGCCGGTCTATTATCATACATGTAGTCTACCTTTCCTATTTCGTCTCTGTATTTCCTATATATTCCCAAGGTTGACTTAAAGGGTGATCTAAAAGAACGAATGAGAGTCATATACGGCGCGGGGCAACATTTACACCTTAAAATATTGTATCATATTTTCTTGTGGTTTATCTGCAACTGACTTTGTTTTTGTTTTCTTTCATAGTTATGTACAATATTCTTCCTTCAATATACTGGCCTTCAGCTTTGTGTGCTAAGTGCCATTTACCCCATATTTTTCAGACCTATTGATAAGTTTTTCAGTACGACTTGATGCACGATGCCCAGGTTGCATCCAAGGTTTCTGGCACGTACAGTTTTTCTTCAAGACAATGACGTTGATAGTGCTATGCGGGTGATTAACAGGTTTGTTGTTATCTAATCTACATCTGTCGTTTGTCTCATTCGTGTGCTATGTCACTCTTTTACATTTCTAGCAGTGCATCCATATATTCAGTTGATCAGTTTTGGGTTTATTTTGTATTTGTTTTTTGAGATTCGAACACGATGTGGAGCTGTATTTGGGTCTGTGACAAGTGAGAGCTTGATTCTTTCATTCGAGCGGGTTATTGATTCATTTTGCCTGTTCGCAGGATTCTCACACAGGAGGGCTTTTTGGAGCGGTATCGACGCATGAAGTACTACGAGAAACCAACCATTGTGAGTGTCCTATATTACACTATTATATATTACTCAATCTCCACTCGCCGTCTACGGCAATAATATTGTGATCGTTAATAATATGTTCACCAGTTCACACGAATCTGACCAAATTTGTTCCCCTGACATCGTATGCTAAAGCGTCAATGGGAAAACTTGTGCAATTGTTCACGGTGATCGTAGTGTCGTGAGTAATTTAAGTTTGTTTTCTCGAATGTTGATTGGAGCAATGAGTAAATGGAAATCACCGGCTTGTTGTTTTGTGTATGTCGGCTTATTTGTTCACAGTACCGACGACGCATCAATTTCGAGCGCTGCAAGGCCATTTATCACGAGGAAATGGACAGAAAATTGCAGTTTATCATGCGCAAGAACCGCCTGCCCGCCTGGGTGGGCTGCGACTGATCCATTTGTGTGTTTGTGTGTGTCGGTGAGTGAGTTATAGTGTGATACATGTGTGTGTGTGTTGTTTGAGTTTCCGATCAGCGTACAATATAATATGTAATAAACACAGGCGAGTATATTTGCCAGCAGTTGAACGGATGTGACGTGGACTGTAACAACAACGCTTCTATGCTAACACTCGCCGTAAACATACATGCCATGCATAATTTGTGCACGCCAATAGACATATACACAACATACATATATATGCACACACACACAGAGAGAGACAAACATAAATAGCAGCTTGGTCGTGATAACAAATGATGAATGTTTCCTCACACACTCGCACGCGCACACAGTATGATGATGAGTTCGCTATAGGATATACGACGGCTACAGTAATACTGTCACAATGTCAACAATGTCTGTTCATTACCGCCGGCAACGTAGACGTGTTTAACTGATAATCAACTACACAGACAGACTCAGGCATACGGATCACGTCAGGTACTGCTCAGTACCTGCCCACTGCCTCGTAGTAGTATTTGCTGCCTCCGTGCTAACAAGGAACCACTAGCATGACGCTACACACACACACACAAGACGGCACGGAAGTAACACACGTATAATTCACCCCCCACCGTTGGCTATGAGCCCAGTTAAACATATTGGCTTATTCATACACACACACAGACATACATACAAACAGTATCCCAGTTGATTGGCAATGTTGGATTGTGTGCCGGACACACAGCGTGTGTGTGTGTGTGTGTGTGTGTGTGTGAGTGTGTGTGTGTGTGTGTGTGTGATATATGAACACGACGACAAGCACGCTCAATTGTACAGGCCCAGTGATAGCAACAACAACACCACTTGTCGACGAGACACACACGGACAGAAAGAGAGTGAGGGAATGGAGGACTTGAGGCAGAGGAGAAGAGGATGCATGATCAGCTGCAGGCTATGTTGTAGTGACGATCGTCCTCTGCAATAAGCGTGAGCAAGTGGCGCGTGCCGACACATGAGGTCAATGACCCCGCCGGTGTCTGCGACGGCGGATAATAGGTGATGAAGTCCGGCTGTCCGTAGCAGCTGGGTCTGAGCACGCGCACCGTCGCTGACAATGTATCAGCCAGCAGACACATCTCAACCTGTCAACATCGCGTGCCCGAACAACACACACACACACACACACACACGCTGTAAGCACAACTAACATACTCATAACATGAGTTATGTCATACTCATTCATCCGAGTTATTCCTCAAGCAGCGAAACAAGCGCTGATTCGAGACGCCGTAGTAATAACGTCGATTGTGTCCGACAATAAACAGAAAGATAGAAAGACAGACTGAAGCAGAAAGAGATGATAGTCAGGAACAAATAAATGATTTTTTTTTTCGAAAAGAGGGGGCTAGAACAGAAGACAGCTGCAGCATCAAAGGTGGTGCCAACTCCGTTGAATTATCGCTCTCCCCTTGCACATGGCAGTTCAGCGAGGGAAGAAGCAGAGGGTCCGCATTTAGTCGCCTTTTGCACGACACGCAGCGGGTACGGCGGCAGTATTATTATCCCCTGACCACAGGGGCGAAGAGGGATGGAAATATGACATACGATGACATGGGGACATATATTGAACATGATATATGAAATATCCGCATATATTTGACCTGTTCCAGACCGGCCGAGTCTCCCGCATGATTCAGGTGATTCAGCATGAACATTTCAGGATCGGCGCTGGTCTCACGAGCAAACAGCAGCGGCACATACTCGTTCACGTCCTGCAATCATACACACACACACACAAACACACACACACGAGTGCGGTGTAATTCACACGCCACAACACACAAACTTCCAAACATCAGTGAAAACAGGATTGTTAGGTCACTTTAACTGTAAGTAGGTGCAGAGCCGTTGCGAGGAATTATGAGGCCCCCCACCGAAGGCAACACTTGAGGCCCCCAATATAAATATATCACCAAATAATGAATGTATTCATTATACATAATCACATAATACAAGCTAAGGTGAAAACACCTGAGCAAAAAGGTAAAGGATATACAAAATAAATATGATAAATTTTAATATCATACGTGAAGCAACGGGGCCCCTCAACATTCGCCCCCCCCGGCCGGGGGGTACGGGGGGCGGTTGATACGGCTCTGAGCAGGTGTAACATTGCAAGCGTGTACTCGTAAAATTTCACAAATTAACCCTGTAACGCCGAACATGTCGATTTGGTGACGTTTGATTCATTGGCTTATGTTGTGCTGATAATATCCAGTAGGTAGCAGTAACTGTCACGACTTCTACACGATGCATCGATCATAGTAGAAGAATCAGAGCCGTATCAACCGCCCACCGTACCCCCCGGCCGGGGGGGCGAATGTTAAGGGGCCCCGTTGCTTCACGTATGATATTAAAATTTATCATATTCATTATTTATGGCCTTTACCTTTTTGCTCAGATGTTTTCACCTGAGCTTGTATTATGTGATTATGTATAATAAATACATTCACTATTTGGTGCTATATTTATAATGGGGGCCCCAAGTGTTGCCTTCGGGGGGGGGGGGGGGGGGCACAAGTCCTCGCAACGGCTCTGGGAAGAATGTGGTAATCTTGTTTTGTGGCAGTAGATGCAACACCATCAGAATTAACAAAAAAAAAACGAAAAAAAAATTTTGCCATCACGAATCAAAATTCCGGCGTTATAGGGTTAAATCCATGCAGTACAAAAAATGAAAACTCAATAAACAGATAGTTGGGAGTATGTAGTTTTGTGATGTTGTGATAATCAAATGTGAGTGTCTGTTTGGGAATCTTCAATGAACAGTGTGATAGACGTTCAGATAAACACTGTTTGATAGGCTCCGTGGTGCAGTTGTTAGCACACCCGCCTCACAAGCGAGAGGTCCGTGGTTCAAATCCAGGCGGAGAAGAATTTCATTGGGTGAATTCAATAATCCAACAGTCCCTGTCCACCCAGCAGTAAATGATGGCACCAGATATCAGTCATATATTATGCTATGCATTCTGGGGAGGTGGCCCTCTCTAATACGTCTTCCGTCCTTGTGGCGTCATAGCGTGGAGAGGGTCGGTTCTGTGGTGGCAGCGAGCTGCACGGGGCACACCTGTGTGTGTTCATAAGCTTCGACTTATTCCCGTGTAGCAGCTGTCACTTGAGACGTTTACCTTTTAGCAGCATTGTCAGTGAGTCAGTCACCTGCGAGTGTTGCATGCGTTCATACAGCCGCAGTGCTGTGGCCAGCATGTGCAGCTTGAGAGCCTCGAGCGCTTGCACCTCCCTGTCTGCGTCACTGTTCCACGTGCGTATTAAACGTCGCCGTGTGACGCAGTCATCGTCACAGCGACTATCTGACATCAGCTCGGCCTCGTCCGCCTGCCAACACACACAAAATAAAATTACAATATAAAACGGATAGTAAAACATAGAATGAAATATAATTTAAATGTCATGAGGGGTGAATGAAGAATAAAGGAGAAACAAATAACAGAAATAAAGGAATAAGATGAAGAACTTGGAATATCGAGATGATTAATTACAAACAGCCCAGGCAGGCAGACAAGTGAGACGAAAGCGGCAGAGACATATGTGACGCACCAGTTGTTGCAGACTGTCGAGACACGAGTCAATGCCCGCCGCCACGCTGCTGAAAGACAGACGACACGCAAAGCTCCAGTTTTGCAGCCAGCCCGCCTGCTGCGCCTGCGCCAGATACGCCGCAGTTGCCGCAGTGTCGGGCAGCGGTCGTGCGGCGGCCAGTTGCTGAAATAACGCCGCCCGCAGTGCGCAGTAATTGTCGCCGCGCACCAGCTGCACGTGCGAGTGACCTGTGAGTGGCTCGAGCTGCTCGTACCCGCGGCGTATGTTAGTGGCTCGTGCGGTGCCGCCGCCCCACTCCTGCCGACTGTATGTCAGTGCACACAGAGGCTCACTGACCGAGCAGCGAGCGCCGGCACGAGCGGCCGCGCCGTCCAGTCCGTCATCACAGTAGGCAGAGTCGCGGTGATGTCGCGGCGGTGACGGAGAAATGTCGGATGAAACAGCAGCCTGAACTCGAGCAGCATCAGTGCTGCGTCTCCGGCGACGAACTCGCAGCACGCTGGCCGGCGTCGTCTCGTTGTCTGCGACCAGCTGTGAGACGGCACACGACGGGACAACTGCAGTACCAGCAGCCGCCGAGCAACTCAACGACAATACAGAATCAGATGAACCAACACCACGCCTCTCACTGCCACACACACACAAGTGAGTGGAAATTCAGTAGATCAACATTCGCCAGTTATTAACAGACTATAAAAACAACCCAAGAAAATAAGGAAATGTGAACAGTTGAAAATCACCAATTGCAAGCAATGAAATAGAAGTTTGTAAGTGTGTGTTAGAGAGAGATGAAGACTGACAGTGGAGTTTCAGTGACGGGAGAGAGTGGAGTGCGCGACATCACTCCTGAACTGTCCATTCCCTCGTAGCCGGAGCTGGTGTCGACGCCGGGAGTGAGAGCCGAGTCGGACAACAGTCTCGTCGAAGCGGAACACTCCAAACATCCACTCGATGATAATCTTCAACATCCCAAGAGAATCACATGAACATGGCGAAGCAGTACAATGTCACACAATTCTCAGTTGTATCCATATTAACTGGCCAGCATGTCTTATGAACACTGCACCCTGAACACTTTTTACCCAATATCTCACGATATTAACTGAAATTCTCACATCTGATACAAGACGTGTGTGTGTGTGTTACATGAGTGAGTCGGGTCGTGACGAGGGAGTGGAGGTGATGATGCCAGTGCCGACAACACGGGGCACACACTCGTAGTCCTGCTGCTGCGCCAGTTCTGTCTCCATGTCCAGCTCGAGAGACAAAGACGCCGCGGCGGCTTCATCAACACCACCACCACCATCCTCCACGACATCACAGCTGCCAACAACGGACAGCACGCGCATCAAGTGCGGCCAGCACACAGCACACACAAGCGCCAGAGACCAGCCGCTGGTGGCGAGCGTCGCGTCAGTGAAGCAGTAAGAGTACACGTGAACAGTGGCCGCCACAACCACACACAACACGGCAACACACAACACTGATAACCGAGACAGAGGGCTCGCGCCAGTCCCACGCTCTGTCTGCGGACAACACGTGGCCAAAAGGTGCGCCGGGATCGCCACGGTGAGCAGAAATAATGGCGGCACAATCACTGTGCGCCACAAACGCCACATCAGCCCAAAAACGCGCCATAATAGCGAGCAAAATGAGTGGATCAAGTGAGACACGCCACCAATGAACATGTCGTCGCAAGCAACACGCACAGATAAATATATTATTGGAAGACACTGCATACACACACATTGAACTTTATCACTTCGCCAAACCGGTTCCACAAAGGTGACACGAGATAGTTCACCGGAGAACACACATAAACGTACACACACACACAACCACACACGTACGTGGTGCTATACAAAACACACAACAGAATGCAAGCTGAATACAAAAGCGATGACACCGACACACACGCACACAAACAAACAGGCTTCAAACAGATGTTTAAAAGCGCGCGTGAATCATTCACACAGAGGTGAAAGACGGACAGGCAGACAGACACGCATACAACGCCTGCGCAATCATGAAGCAAGTGAGTGTTTGGCTGGCTGCCAATATGATGATATTAGCGCTCACTACATGAGGCCGTGACACACAAAAAACAAATATAGACAACGGCAGGAAGAGCAGAAGTCAGTCAGCAGGAAAGAGTAGCACGAATGCTAAACTATTTCTATGATTCACTTTGCGATAAACCGCACACGACATCCACACACAAACAGTGAATATAAAACAGAAACTAAAAAGAGAGAACTGGGAGAACATAAAACTGAAAAGAGCAAATGAGCAGAACAGAACACCAATGAAACATCAGGATATATTTATTCACTCATATATCACTCATATATACGCATATACAGTTTCATAAAAATATATAGTCAAATTTACGATTCAGAAGCAAAGTCTTTCTATGCCACGTGTAATATTATTTGAGAAATGTTGAAACAAAAATTATCTGTGGCGTTTGGGTAACAACGGGATGCACAGTGTGAAGACCATGATTAAATTATAAGCATGATTTCCACGATTAAATCAATTGTAATTAAAAACATAATCATTGCATATAAAGACAATCCGTATAAGTAGGCTTGGGTCGCGATGTTTAATTTCTACAAAATTGTAGGTCGCTACCAGAAAAAGGTTTGGAAACACTGAGATTAGTTGAGATACAATTGCGTCTGCTCCTGTATACTGAACAATGAGTGCATATAGGAGTAAAGTTGATACCTCCTACTCGTGGTCATTTAGTCGACACAGCTGATAATTAGTAGTTAATTATTGCACAGCCAAAGCTCGACGCAAATAGATCATAATTGTATCTAAACGTGAATCAGTAAATTTGGTCATGTCACAACTTGAAAGCAGTGGCGGCGCCAAGATTCTTCCTATGGGGGGGGCTAAGTAAAAAGTTGTGGGGGCTAAGGAAAAAGTTGAGGGGGCTTGGCGAAGCATGAAGAGCTACACAAAGCATCGATGACAGCAGCTAATGTCTTTCCGATTCACAAATACAAAAAAACTCAATTAAAGTTAAGAATATCATGAGTTAAATCTCACTTTAGAAAGAAATTTGTATCTTCTTTGAATATAATTAGCGTTTATTTATTCTACCCTCTCTTTGATGCTTCTCTTTTGTTTTGAATAAATGTTCAATGAGCAGAATGACCACATTATGCAGATCGTGTTGAGCAGCTGAATAAGTGACGGCAGCTCACCTGGAGTCGGCCGCGTCTTGCTCGTCGCCCATATCTGAGTACTGCACGACACCTGTGTGGTCCCACTCGAGACTGGGCATTTCCCCGTCGCCGGCCGCACTGAGCAGCAGAGAGGAGGCCGACACCGTCATGCCACCGCCTCCTCCTCCCAGCAGTGATTGACTGTGAGAAAGCAGTCGACGTGCCCCGCCAGCCGACACAACACTTGTCGTAGCTGTGGCAGTGATAGAGCTGGTGTTGCGAGGAACACAACACCAGCCGTGCACCGGCGAGTCCCACTCGAGCGAGGCGTCAGTCGTGGTCGAGTCAGCCACGACCGTCGCTGCTGCCGCACTGCTCGACACGACAGGCTGTGACTGCTGTGCTGGCGGAGCTGCGGACAGCAGACTGACGCGGTAATCTGACTGTGAGCGGCCGAGCTGCGACAGAGCCAGCCGTCGACGACCAGAACCTCCTCCTGCTGCTGCTGTACTGCCAGTTGTGTGCGAGCAGTTGACGAGACCGGTGCCTGGCGGACTGCCGTCGGGGAAATGCAGGGTGACCAGCTGTGAGTCGAGACAACTGACGTCACGCTTCAACACGTCCAGCTGCTGCATCAACTGGTCCCACACGGCGGCCGCGTCAACACACGCTGAATCGGCCGCCGCTGTCGCCACGGACAAGTCGAGGTCCAGCGACGCGTCATCAGCCAGGTCCAGCGACAGGTCGGACCACAGCGATGATCCACCGCCAGCGCCACAACACGAGCGCATTTTGTCCAGTTCAGCCAAGTTGAGCTGCACACTGCCGCCACACACGGCCGCGTCCGACACTCGTCGCTGCAATCTGGCAACACTGTCGTGCTGGTCGTCGGGACGGCGGCCAAACGCAGACACGCGACGCGACACAGCGCGCCGTCGCAACGCCGTTTGACTGGGGGAAGTTGATGAGGAAGAATAATCCTGTCAGACAAACACACATACACACACACACATAAACATACACACACAAACACATACATACACACAAACATACACACAAATACACAAACAAACATACACACAGAGACAACCATACACACACACACACATAAACATGCACAGACAACCATACACACAAACACATACACGATCAGTCATCTTCCATATCACTGGATATCAGTGCGGCCTGTAGTATCGTTGAAAAAGTACCACGCTAGTAACTGGTCTTGCTTGAAACTCGCCAGTCAAATGTGCACACAACATGCAACAAAGTCGGCTCCTATAGTAAGCTGTACGTCAGCGAGACAACTAGCCCGCGGCTCATAATACAATCACCAACATCATCGTGCAAGCCTGATTCGTAAGGGATGCGAGAACTCATGTGAAAATCAAGGAAAAACTCTATTTTCACCCACGCGTTGTATTATTTCTTCGAAAACAAACTTTTTACTTTATCACCTCAAAACAGGGGTTCTTAACCGGGGGGTATTCATACCTCCAAGGGTTTATGATAACCAAAAGCGGGGGTATGTGACTCGATTTCTGGGTTCTGGCATAAATTATTAATGGCTTATAAATAATTAGGTTTTACTAGTAATCCGTATCTAGAGTACAATAAATTCAAGCAATTAAAACACTCGTGGATTTAGAAAACATACTGGAAAATAATAGGATTAGTGATAATTATTTGAACAGTCAAATAGAGGTGGTATGGAACCATATTCGACAATACATTGGGGGTATGGGATCATCAACAGGTAAATAACCCCTGCCTTAAAGGAACTTCAAAGTGTCTGAATCAATATTGAATAAAAAAGTTTTAGTATTACGTCGTTCACATTTTAATATTTTTCATATAGTTATCAATAATCAAGGGAGTGGGAGAGCTGAGTGCTGATTTTAAGAAGATGCGAACACTGAAAAAGACTAAGAACCACTGATCTAGCACACACCTGACTGGACGAGCCGACCGTGAAACTGGGGCGCCCCCTGGCGGCAGAATCACTCGTCGGCGGAGGAGACCGGTGAGGCAGCCGCGTGAATGATACCTGCTGTTGTGCCGCGCGGAACACAACAGGCTCATAGTCGGGCTGCGACAATGTGCGACGACGCCGGTGTCTCGTGCTGCGACCAGAACGCAGCCCCGCGCTCCCCTGCTGCTGTTGTGAACTGTCCGTGTTTCCCATGTGCGACACGCCATACGCTGCTAGCAAAGTACAATCACTATCCGACAAGGCCTGCACACACACACACATACATACATAATTGAAGAAATCAGAAGTGGCGTATGGAATATGGCACGCGAAATATGTAAAGCAAACTGGGTCAATTTCAACCTGAAAACAATACGTACTAACACAGCTTAAGAACGCCAACAAGCTTGAAAAACAGAAGCCACACAAGACAGGCACACACGACCATAAAACACCCACACACACACAAACACACACGAACGGACAGATTGACAGACAGCCATACAGAAAAGACATACATACAGCCATACAAGACACAAATACAGACAGACAGACACACACACACACAGACATATAGACAGACAAACACACACACACACACACACACACACACACACACACACACACACAGAGAGAGAGACACACTAACAGACAAGACACACACAGAGACATACAAACAAGACACATACTCACAGATAAGACATACATACAGACAGACAGAGAGACACACATTCACATACAGACAGACAGAGAGAGAGACACACACTCACAGACAGACAAACATACAGACAGACAGACATACAAACAAGACACATACTCACAGATAAGACAGACACACTCACCGACAGACATAGAGACAGACAGACAGACAGACATAGAGACAGACAGACAGAGAGACACATACTCACAGATAAGACAGACAGAGAGAGACAGAGAGACAGACAGAGAGACATACAGAGAGACAGACAGACAGACAAACATACAGACACAGAGAGAGACACAGAGAGACAGACAGACAGCGAGACAGACAGAGAGAGACAGAGAAACAGCGGTCGACCTGTTCGTCGGCCGAGAGCGAGCGACTGTGGTCGGCGTGATAGTTGACCGAGTCCTGACTGCACGGACTCAGCGACGATTGAGGCGAGATGACGTCATCTGTGACGTCACCTACACCACTGTTACAGCCGGAGTTGAAGAGGACGGCAGAGAAGCCGCGTCGTCGTGGCCACCTCCTGTTCCGTCGTGGTGGTCGCGACTGCACAGGAGACGTGACAGACACGTCGCCACACTCACCCGGCGACGATTGTGACGCAGATACTAGCTCGGGACCGAAGTAATGTACCTGCCACCAACACACAAAATGACAGTGAGAAAATGTCATTGCTTGAACATAACCTATTGAGAAAGTGAACCCAACCTAACCTTAGTGATTAGTAGCACTGGCAGAACCAGAGGGGGGTTCGGGGAGCTGAAACCCCCCCTATGTTTCCCTAACTAATTTCAACATAATTTGTTGTTTCCATAACATGTTTCCCCAAACTCCTCATAACTAGGAGGTTCACTAAAAGTGGTCAAGGAAAAGTATATTTTGGTAGAGTTTTTTGATATAAGCATTATCGCAAATCATATTCGCGCATAATGCGTTTGTAAATGTGTGTACATATCATTGAGAACAAAATTTCAGCCCCCAAAATTACACTCTGAACCTGCTACTGATTAGTAGTGGTTGAATTTAATTAGAAAAAACACAGTCCCGCTTGTCAGCCGGGTGTCATCAGGATGCAATTGTGTGAAGATGAAAACTTGGATGAGAATGCAGATAGAAGACACTGAGACACATGAAACACGGGACTGGCACCTGAACACGTTGATCGGTTGATTGCGAGGAGGCGACGAGCTGAGTGGAGGCCGGCTGTAACAGAGCCTGTCTGTCAGAAGATCGGCGCCAGCGCAGCAGCCAACGCACGAGACGACCCGGCCATCTTGGCGAGGAGCGGTCGCCAGCGCCACAGTGCTGCCTCGTCTGAACGTCGTCAGAGGAAGAGGAGGAGCTATTGGAAGAGGAGGCCGAGCGATCGACGCACGAGACACAACGACGCAGAAGACGGTAGCACAACACCGAGCCAACGCCCAGCAGCAACACAACACCACCACACCGAACTGACAAACACACACACACACACACACACACGCAAATGCAACATCAGCAAACGGCACCACAATGGCAGAGTCTTCTCAGAAGCAGCGCTCATCTCGAAGTGAGTGCATCCAGACTGGGGCGGTGGTGTTTCGTTGAACACATTGTACCTGATACATGAGGTGAGTGGGTACGAGTAAATCACAAATAGTAAGGTTCTCCTTGACCGCACGGAGACATGGTGTCAGGAAATTCCTTCATCTTCTCGCCAGTGGAAACTTAAAACCGACGTGGAACCAAAAAACCAACGCTATGAACATGTATAGAAGGAAGGCGAGTGGATGATATGATATGATAGGAAACAGAGTATGAACCGGCACAATACAGAGCAAACCCGCACATAAGATACAATCAATAGCAGAAATTATCGTACGACTCCCTCCACTTGTACCATGGCACAAGTTTTGCATATAGGGAACAATCAATATGCACGCGTACACACCAGCACCATTCATACTCCCTAATCTGTGTGTGTGTGTGTGACCTCCACACATCGTTCTAGTTTCCTTTGTGCACGTACTCGATGCACTCATATGATAATTGGCAATGTGTGGCCTCGAATAAGGCCAATAGCACGACAATTTGTGCTCACTCAAACGCTAACTTAATCACTAGCTACAGACAATAGCAAGAGTGAAGGAGGAGGCAAAACGGTGGCGCGTGCAACAACCACAACTGTTTCTCAACTGCCTGTCATGACACACACATACACAGGTGCAAGCCACGTTGCAAACACCATATTGCATCAGACTGCATATTGCACCCATCCAAACACAAATACACTCGCAAATACGCACACAACACAGGAGCGTCCAAATGCAACCACTTGGATCACGTCTGTCTGCTAGCCTCATGATCAAACAACATCGCTGTACAATAGGGAAACATTGTCGATATATTACCAATTCACATACACACACACACATGTTTGTGTGTGTGTGTGTGTTAGTGAGTAGGTGATCTCGCCAAGTATATACAAAAACACAGTGAACGTCAACATGAAAAACTGCCAAGTGACAAAACGTTCGACCAGCTCCTTATCAGGACCAATTAGTGTTGGTCCCATCGAGCATATGTTGTATGCATGAACGACTCAACACGTTTTAACATGTTTGGCGCACGCTACACTCACACACACACACACATGCATAGCTGAGCACACGTAAACACATAGGAGATACTCAGTAATCGAGATACTCGTAGATACTCAGCTCCTTATACTCTACATACACGAGATACTTGTAGATACTCAGTGTGTGTTTGTGTGTGTGTGTGTGTGTGTGTGTGTGTGTGTGTGTGTGTGTGTGTGTGTGTGTGTGTGCAGTTCTATTTACGTGACGGTCAGGGACAATGGTGTTGAGATTGAGGGCAAATAATCTGGCGACACACGATGTCACAGACATACATCACTGTGTTACCAACCACATCAACAAACACACACACACACATCACAGGAATATCAAAATGACAATAAGCAAACACAAGTTGGTCGCGCAATCAAGTATGAAAATGTCACGTATCAAGTTGAATCCAGGCCAGCTCGCAGAATGCACCAGGGATCTCACACTATATCTGCCTCGCTCAAAACAGCTGCATACGATGACGCGTACTTGCACAATTGCAAGTCTTTTCTGTCAATTCTGTCAACCCAAGTCAATTCTGTGCAATTAATTGAACAGAAAATCGCCTATTCACTACCAATCCTATCTTCATGTCCCTATACTTTCGCATATCCACGTGTGTGTGTGTGTGTGTTGCACCTGCATGTTGATGTTGCAGCGGGGATGTGTGCTGGCCTGCGGGGCACATGAGACGAGCAATGAGTTGCAATGTGGCTCGCACACGCACCCACCACTCACCAACGAAACAACGACACATTGGCACCACCACAACACAACAGCACAGGGAAAATGCACCGATATCAACGAAACGACGGAAAGAGAAAGAGAGAGTGAGTGTAACAAAGCAGCGACAACAATCAAATAAGTATACACTAACTTTGAGCACTTAGACACACACACACACACACACACACGCATGGGGAGGCAGAAAACACAAACACACGAGGACAGACGTCGTCAATATGACTGAAAGCACTGACACATGCACACGCACACGCACATACAGACGAGCACATGTGTGCGAGTGTGTCACGGTATACACACCTGTTCTACACGCCGCACAAATCCATTTAAACACACACACACACACAGACATACAGACATACAATATACAAGCAAGGAAATATACAGACATTTGATGGGAAATATGCCGCACAAGATCTGCTATATGTGTCTGTCTGTGTATGTGCAACATGAGCAAAGAACATTGATGATTATGTGTATATGCAATGACTGCACGACTCATCGTTCTTAATGGTTGCACCGGATAGTAATTCAATTGCATACTGGTTCAAACAAAACTCACACACAGGCAAATAAAGACAATGCGACAACAATGGCAACAAGAGACACGGGATCTCATATCACTCAGTACAAAAGATCTGGGGTGATATCGGGTATTAACGACACGCATGAAACTCTATCCACATCGATGTGTCGCAAGAAACCTATCAACACGTACACATCGACGCCAAACAGCAAAATGGCGGGCATGCTAGATGGCAGGTGAGCCACTCAAGTAAGGCGCTATTTTGCAGCACCGTCCAGGACAACCCTAGCACAGTAAATCCCGACCAATCAAGTTTTGCTGTCAATTGACGCACGTGCGAGTAAGAGTCGATGCGGCAGGTCATTGACCCAGCCAGGAAGTGGACCGCGGTCGTCACAGGAAACACACAGTACGCAGCAGCCATGTAGCAATTACCAACCGTCGGACCAAGACCGACACACACACACACACATGCATGTGTGTATGGATACAGCGATACAGGATACAGCGATACAGGATGCTCGATACAGCGAACTAATAGCGACACAAGGACAAAATAGACAGAATGGCCACAGCAGTGATTTTGGCCAGTCCCGGGAACGCCGGGATATTTCCCCTGGCACACCTTCATATTGCTCACTGTCCATGGAGGAAATGTTCACACGAACCACAGATAGACACAGAAAGTATTGAGAGGAGGAAATATGAGTTAAATGAGAAGTAGAAATGTATAGGAAATAAGGTATAAGGAAAGATCACTGACTAGTGAATGGTGCGGCTTGATAGTCGAACAGGCCGACAGCAATGTCCAATAGCTCCATGACGATTGTACTAACAGCAAACAAACCACTGCCCCACCAGCAGACACCACTACGTGTGTGTGTGAACAATGAACATATGATGTAGAAAAAACAAGACATAATAAGATGAAGAGCGATGCAGTTGCGTGGTTTATTTTTCACACGCTCCGAGTCAAGACAAACAAGACAAAAAAACACAACCAAATACACAAGCACCAATGTCACTAGCACAACAAGTGTACTGCCACACAATCACACTTGTTTCATGCCTACACACACAAACATACAAACACAGTGTACATCACATCGACCGCAACACCCGCAAAGTCACATTACATGTCAGAAAACACATACACAAAAATACACTAACCGAACAAATGAAATAATCACACACAAACAACACGCAAAAAGCTTTGGTCGTTGCACAGATATTTGGCGGTTACATAACAAGCCTAATGAAAAAGAAGTGTTGGACTGCGTGGTGTAGTTGTCAGCACACCCGCCTCACAAGCGGGAGGTCCGTGGTTCGAAACTCGGCAGAGGAAAGTTTCCTTGAGTGCATTGTATAATCCAACAGTCCCTGTCCACCCAGCAGTAAATGGTAATTAGAAATAAATAAATGTAAAATCAATAATTACTTAAAAAGTAGAGTAAATGATGGCGAAAAATGATAATTAACGATAACAAGAAGCGTGTTGTGTTATGTTTACGTGAGTGTTCGAGTTGGAACCATACCACGCAATAGGACAAGATCAGTAAATTCACCCTTATGTTACCCCTACCACCCACCAATGGGTACCAGTTGCTATGGGTGAAGTGAGACCTTGCACTTGACGCATTGTGTC
>OU696581.1:86147-94344 GCA_916048095.2 Sacculina carcini | reverse complement strand
CAGACAAGTACAGACTCACAGACAAGTACAGAATCACAGGCAAGTACAGAATCACAGACAAGTACAGAATCACAGACAAGTACAGAATCACAGACAAGTACAGAATCACAGACAAGTACATAATCACAGGCAAGTACAGAATCACAGACAAGTACAGAATCACAGACAAGTACAGAATCACAGACAAGTACAGAATCACAGACAAGTACAGAATCACAGACAAGTACAGAATCACAGACAAGTACAGAATCACAGACAAGTACAGAATCACAGACAAGTACAGAATCACAGACAAGTACAGAATCACAGACAAGTACAGAATCACAGACAAGTACAGAATCACAGACAAGTACAGAATCACAGACAAGTACAGAATCACAGACAAGTACAGAATCACAGACAAGTACAGAATCACAGACAAGTACAGAATCACAGACAAGTACAGAATCACAGACAAGTACAGAATCACAGACAAGTACAGAATCACAGACAAGTACAGAATCACAGAAAAGTACAGAATCACAGACAAGTACAGAATCACAGACAAGTACAGAATCACAGACAAGTACAGAATCACAGACAAGTACATAATCACAGACAAGTACAGAATCACAGACAAGTACATAATCACAGGCAAGTACAGAATCACAGACATACTTGATGTTCCATCAATCATTATCAGTTGGAGCAAAATAATGGAATTACGTACTGACACGACACCATCCACCGACCTGTAATCACAAATTGTATTTGTATGCAATTTGTGATTACAACTGGTATTCACTGTTTTAATATTGCCCGGTTTGTAATGAATTCGTATTACTTGGGCAATTACCCGTATAACTATCATGATTATCCAATTAACACGCTGATTTTAATTCCGCTATCAAATATTCTACCGATATCGATGCTAAAACAATAACCGATATTATATTATTTTATTTCATATTCAATTTTATATAAGTTTATGTAATAAACGCACAGCCGCTCAACTCGCACAGCACAGTATCTCCTCCAACCGTCAAACCACCAACACGACTCCTCGCTCACACCGTGACACACAAACACACACGCACACACACAAAGCCTCACCCGCCGCAGCAACCAATCAGCAGCGAGCCGGTCACTCGCCGCCGCCGCGGGCATGAACAATTCACGGCGTGTCAGTCATACTAGTACATACATACATACATACAAACATAGTACACAACAGGAGCACAAACGCGAATCACACACACACACACACACACACACACACACTAACACTCCATGCACATAACACTACATGCACACCTGGCTTCAAGAGCCAACTAAACGTATAAATCTACAAGATGCGGTAAAGTGGAAACGCCATTGTATGACGAATGACAATAACAATGACGAATGCGTATCGACTGAACACGCACTCAAACATGCATACTCACACGCACTCACACAATAGCATGAACATCAATATTGAAATAATTGACGCGGCGCAGGATTGGCCCGTAATAAACGCACAGCAGAGCGACTAGGCAAGTCATTCGGTTGTTCACTCATCTGCACCGGTTCAACAACTCTTTCAGGCTGAACTGCAGCAGGCGGAACTGTCACGAGAGCCGGACGACGTTCTTCTTCCTCCTGCTGCTGCTGCTGCACACCAGGCGGCACACTGACAGCCACGCGTCGATTGCACGGCCTCAGACTTCTCACGTGACGAGGCACTCCGTCGACTTCGACGCTGAGCTGAGAGGTCACACCAGTCACAGTGCCGATGTGTGACCTGGTGTGACAACTTGCACCTCGCTGCCGAACCCACACAACATCTCCAAGTTTGAACTTACAGCGCACAGAAGCGTTGTTAACTTGAGCGTTGCCAGAATGTGGCGGCGTCGGGATTGGCCGCGACCGCACGCGATATTTATATATCTGCATGGCAGGCGCGGAACTGTCTGTGCGGCTGTCCTTTGGAGTCATGTTGTACCAATGTACAGCTTCCGATACAGAGCAGTTCGACCTAGCAGCGATTGTTTTGATGGTGCGATGGCTGCGCTCAGCGATGGCATTTCCAGTGGGCTCATATGCGCACCGAAAAATCAAATTGACACCCCATTTTTCGAGCATGCTTCTGAAAGCAGCGCTGCGAAACACAGTTGCGTTATCGGCCAGAACTTCCGCTGGTGGACCGCGCTCATAAAAAATGTTCTCCAATTGCATGATGACATTCACACTGTCTTGCTGTCTCAGGTGACGCCACAGTGAGAATCGCGACGGGCCACAGTCGATCACAGTGAGGTAATGGTGAAGCCCTGCGTGCGTCACGTCGATGGCCAGACGATGCCAGTTGCGCTTTACGTGCAACTTGCCTGCTGCCCACCGCACAGGAGCAGGATCAACTGACTGGCATGCATCACAATTTCTCACCACCGTTTGGGCCATCCTTCTGCTCACACACGGGTCTTTCTTCTTCGAGAAATACAGTGTTCGCCTCACACCAGGGTGACCAGAGGCCTCATGCACGGCTCGCACGACAGCGAGAGGATCATGCGGTGAAGTACACGGTGCTGTCGCTGCTGCTGCCACTGACACGGCTGCATTAGGCTGCTTTCTCAGCCAGGCGGTGGGCACACGAGTCAGCTGGTCCGCCAGATTGCAACTTGAGCTGACGAATGCGACGTTAACGTCCAACTGGTACTCTGCCACCAGAGACGTGAGAACAGACAACCTCCTGCGAATAAGCATTTCACTGGCGGCTTTTGTTTGAAGCCTCGATTGCCCACTCAATGCGTTGCTTATCCAGTGGAAGACTGTGCGGGAATCAGTAACTAGACGGAATTTTTTCAGCTTCCAAATAAGCGCCAGGTTCACACCTTTGACAGCAGCATCGAGTTCCGCCATATTAATATGAGCCGCATCCTCAGTGCGCAACCAGCATCCGTCTTCAATCACTGACCCGCCGATCTCCAATACCGCACCCATGGCCAATGAACTAGCATCGGTCCAAACAGTGGCGTCTCCATCAACTACATCCCAGCGTCCAGTTGCAGGATCAGCATCTTTCACACGGGCCAATATTTCCTCCAGCATTTTGCGGACTTCTCCACCGTCACGCAGCTTGTCATCCCAGCTTGCAGTTGCAGCATTTGCTCGACGCTTGATGTATGCTGCCGCCACACGCAGCCAGCCACACACTGGCATGTGCCCTGTCAGTTTGCCACAAACTGAAAACACGTTCCGCCGTGTGAGAACATCCGGTATGTCACCAACACAGTTGTCACGGCGCCAACGCAGATGACGACCATGGCTGTCCACTCTGACACCAAGGACACGAGCGCCGTCTCGCAGTCGCTCGGGAGCTTTGCACACGAGGCCGTATTTTTCCAGGTGTGCAACCACCTTGTCCACACCAACGACATTCGCGTTCACAAGCACATCGTCGATGTAGGAAGACGTACCCTGAAACACAGTCGGGTCCTGTTTCAATACAGTCTCCAGTACGGCTTGCATCACCAATGGGGCGACATTGAGACCGAATCCGAGTCTAGTGAGACAAAAACGGCGGCCCTCGAAATTGACGGTTTGAAAAGGCCACAAGTCGGAGCTCACGGCGATTTGCAAGTAAGCCTTCCTCAAATCGATCAACACCGCACTGCCTCCAACACGTCTCCACAGGCGAATTTTGTCGGCACAAACGTCACTGTTGGCAGTGAATGGATTTATGAAGTCATTGAGCTCTCTGAAGTCAAGGACTGGCCTGGTTTTGTGCTTATTATTTTGAACGACAGCCATTAGGGGAATTAACGCTTTCGCAGGTCCGTGCTCTCGTTCATCATATCGTTGCAGCCAGCCACGCTTGATCCAGTCCAATACTTCTCTACGGTATTCCATTCGAACACTGGGCTTCATGGCGTATTCACGAACTTTGTTTTTTAGAGCACCTGGTGGCCGTCCGTCTGCCCATTTCCACGCAGCTGTCCACTGTTTCTTGTCAGCACTGAACTTTGCTGTAAAGTCTTGTCGTTCAATGACAAGGTCGGTCAGTTTACCCGGCATTCCACCAGAAGCATCAGCCGCTCCAGCCGTGTACTGAGTTCTTGCTGTAGCGTCACAATGCACACCAAGTCTCACATTACCCTCGCCACTGATGCACACACCACCGTAGGACGATATACCATTCATACCCAACACAAATTCAAAATTCAACGGTTTGAAGCTGACAACCATGGCTTCAACAAATTTTGGTGAATGAGCAGCACTTTGTAAGCATACCATTGTCCTGCCAAGACTCCTATGCTTGGTGCCGTCTACAGTTACAATAGTGCAAACATATGGTTCCCATGAACCACAACACGACTGATGAATTATGCACTTGGAACAGCCTGAGTCGACGAGTACAGATTTCTCACAATCATTTACTCGCATGAGTGTCGTGGGTAAGGCGTCATTGGCAAACGAGAAGACGCCGACGCTCACGCGTCTTCTCGCTGTCCGTTTCCCGAACATTGTGCAGCAAAATGTCCTTTAACGCCACATTTAAAGCAGTAAACATTTCTCGGCTTATGACGGCTATTATAACGCGTATTTGACTTGTGGCTTTTCTCACTCAACTGATTGCACGTTTGTGCGCATTTGAATGACTGTTCTTTGGTGGCATTGACACAGGAACAACTGCCACAATGGCGGTCACTCGTCGCTGAGGTGGAACAAGACATACCTGCAATGGCGGCCTCTTCGTCAGCCAATATTCCGCGAGCGCTCTCCACCAGCTGAGACACGGTCATTTCTGATATTCGAGCGTTGGCACGGAGTGTTCGACGCACGTAGTCGGGCAGACCGTGGACGAAAGCGCTGTTTATCGCTGCTTCCTGCAGTCCACCAGCGAGCTGAGCGAGTCGTTTTATATCCGCAAGATACGCGTCAACCGGTTCTCTAGACTGTAGCCGACGCGTCACCAGCTGATCATAAGCAGAAAAAGAATCGACCTCGAACGCCTTCACCAACGCTCGCTGAACTTGATCCACATCAAGTTTGCTTTGATCCGAAAGCTGGTCATACACTCGGTATGCATTTCCTGTGAGTCGAAGTGGGATGACGGCAGCAACAAACGAAACGTTGTACAATCTGCATATCCAATGCAACTTGCTGAACCATTCAGACACGGAGCAATCATCATTGCCTCTGAACTCCGGAATAAGTTTGATGTCAAACGCCATCGCACCAGGAGCAACACTCTCAGACTTGGACATTATGCCGAAATAGCTTGTAATAAACGCACAGCCGCTCAACTCGCACAGCACAGTATCTCCTCCAACCGTCAAACCACCAACACGACTCCTCGCTCACACCGTGACACACAAACACACACGCACACACACAAAGCCTCACCCGCCGCAGCAACCAATCAGCAGCGAGCCGGTCACTCGCCGCCGCCGCGGGCATGAACAATTCACGGCGTGTCAGTCATACTAGTACATACATACATACATACAAACATAGTACACAACAGGAGCACAAACGCGAATCACACACACACACACACACACACACACACTAACACTCCATGCACATAACACTACAGTTTATAATATAACTTTTTGTTTTATTTTATAGATTCTTTTATTTTTATTTTTAGTTTTAGTTTGCAGTCTTCTCTATGATCCCACTTGTGTATAATATTGACATTATCACTATAACTGCACTTTAAGTTTCTCCACTCCATATGTGATTGTTTCTTATATGATACTTGCTCATGGCTCATATATTAGATCAATAGTATATTAGTCTTTTGTGCCCATGTTATTTTGTGTCTTGTAAGTGTTTCTTAATGTTCATTCGTGCACTTTTATACCTGGTTCTGTGTACGAGTTTTTCTATTTGTTATTATTCTACTCCACTTAATCTGTATCATCTCGCGCTTTTGTCATTGAAATGCGCCATAGCAAATATATGCTGTTGATGATATGAATTCAATTGCCGGTATCGATTCCGGCACTAAGTCAAGTACCGGTATCCAGTACTGGTGGGCAGTAATAGTGATGGTACTCACCAACGATGTCGACGTCTGCGCAGCTCCAGAAGCGGTACTTGTTGCCCCACTCACTCGCCTTCCTCAACAGCCTCACAGTACAGTCTTCACACGTCACGCCTTCAGCCAACTGAACTGACTGATACTGAGCTCTGTTCACACACACACACACACAAACAGTTTTACGTACAGAAACTTCACCCAATATATCATCGTCCATGCACTTATTTCCGACTCTCATTCATTCTTTGTGACACGTTGAGTATGTGTGTCTGTCTGTGTGCATGTCCCATCACGTCTGACTGTTCACTCACTGTTCTCTGATGAATTCAGCTGATCTCACATTTGCTGGCGTGATTTAGCTCAACAATGTCACGACAAAACCATCACAAATGCTGCTGCTTCCAAACATTTATGCATGCGTGCACGTGTATGTGTGTGTTTGTGTGTGTGTTTGTGTGTATGCTCTGCCAAACGCGGAAGTTCGCACACACACATACACACACACTCACACACACACACACACATACACACTCACACACACATACACACACACACACACACACACACACATACACACATACACACACATGCACGGATCATTTGGCCGGATGATTTTCTTTGTTCGAGCGTGAACATTTCAAGTTACTCGACAGTGTGTATTATAGTAGCTACTGTTGCATGACTCATCAATTAAAACACATACACACACGAGCACACACACACACACACATACGTACTGACACACACACACGCACACATACACGTACTGACACACACACACACACGACCCCACACACTGACACACACACTAACACACACACGGATATGTTACCCTGCAAGGACGGCAAATTGCACTGAAGCTGATGCATGCTGGTTTAGATGTTCTCATTGTGCCAGTATAGCTGTATTTATTCCAGTCTAGCTGTATTTATTCCAGTATAGCTGTATTTATTCCAGTATAGCTGTATTTATTCCAGTATAGCTGTATTTATTCCAGTCTAACCAGTCTAGTTGTATTTATTCTAGTCTGGCTGCATTCATTGTGCTGATGTTGTGTTTGTGAACATGTCGTGTCGCTCGAACCCACACGCACATAGTTACACAATACTAAACTAACATGAGTGTGTGTTTGTGTGCGTGTGTGCTTATTGTAACAAGAGCAACTATAAATATCCTAAGAATTTGTCCGAATGTATTGCTTCAAAAACGCTGAAAAGCAGGTTGAATAAAAAAGAAGTATATAGCTCAAAATAATTTTAAAACAATAATACCTAGAAGTAATTAGAACCCACAAAAATACTGAAATGTGCTTTTTTAATCATATGCATATTTATTAGTCTAAATTAGTCTTACATGATGTCTGAATACAGCAATATAAGCACGCATCAATCATCGATTCATCCGATAACGCAAATAAGCAATACATTCTACTGTATATGCTTGCGTGTGTGTGTGTCAGTGTGTGTGTGTGTGTGTGTGTGTGTGTCAGTGTGTGTGTGTGTCAGTGTGTGTGTGTGTGTGTCAGTGTGTGTGTGTATCAGTGTGTGTGTTTCAGTGTGTGTCAGTGTGTGTGTGTGTGTGTGTCAGTGTGTATGTCAGTGTGTGTGTCTACTAGTATGTGTCTACTAGTGTGTGTGTATGTGTGTCGATCCTTTTCTACTAGTTGAACCTTCCTTTCCTTCTAGGCATTCTCACTACAATCTTTGTTTCTCTATCTTAGGACCTCGTATCTACAATAGACTTTCTCCCTCAATACGCTCAATCAAATCTCTATCTCTTTTCAAAAACATACTAAAAATTTCTTTCTCACTAAGTCTTATTACTGTCTTAATAATATTGTATATATTAGTACTGAATATATGGTCTGATTGTTTCCAAATTCTGTCTTCTACGTGTATGTGCTTCATGCGTGTGTTTTCCGTTCTTGTGTATGTATGTTTCTCCATTGTATGCTCTCTGTGTGTTGTTGTGTTGAGCTCTGTTATCTGTGTTTGTGTTTCTGTTGTGTTGTGTTCTCTGTCTATTTGTTTGAGTGTATGTCTTTGCGTGTCTGTTATGTTGTGTTTTCTGGTTTGTAATTGTGTGTCAATTGTGTTGTGATTTGTCAATCTGAGTGTATGTCGTTGTATGCCTGCTGTGTTGTCTTAATGTGTTGTATGTTGTGTTGTCTTCTGTGCTGTATGTCTGCTG
>OU696581.1:66147-78647 GCA_916048095.2 Sacculina carcini | reverse complement strand
GACATATCCGCGTGTATGCGAACTCAGATACGCTGAGACAGGTATATTCAGACACAAACACACACGCACACACATACACGGAACACTGGGCCTTCAGCAGCATAACAATGTTGTGGATTATGAGAGTCACGTACGCGCAGCTTGGTATGCAAGCCGATAAACACACAAGAGCACGTGTGAAAGCGAGGAGAAAGGCGGTGTGATTGTGGTGCGGGAGACTGCAGTCCTGCACAAGACACTAACACCAACAAACATTCACCTGATCACTGCTGAATTAGCGACAGCGACAGCGAAAAATATGACAAACTGGTCGATAAAAACTATTATTCAAATGATGATATTCAATATGCAGATGAAATGTGTCCAATGTAGTCGGTATATATTGAAGAGCAATGCTATATAACGGTGTAGCAAGTGTATGCAATCAAGGAGTCGACAAGGAAGCGCCATAAATTGCATAAAACAACGATCTTGAAAGCTGTACGTACCGCTGTGAGCTGTAAAAGCTGAATAACGGGACGTGGAATATTCCAAATTCTAACAAGCTCAACCATGTTTTCGTTTGGCACTGATAAATGAAGTGCACTATGTGAAACACCATATATTTGATGTACAATTTCACCTTATCGATGTATAATTAAACTTTGCACTACCTGAAACAGTGGCTTGTGGGGAATTTTTACCGGTGGAAAATAGAACAAGATGTTGTGTACGTTTAAAATGTCAATAACAGCTAGAACGCCTCACCTTTGGGCATGCCACACGGTGCTCTAGTGCGGAATGTGTCGAGGAAGTCGAGGTCGTATTTGCGAGCCGGCGGGAACGTCAGTGCCACGTGTGCGGCCACTGGACCAACTACTAACAAGCAGGCGACGACGGTCAGGAAGAGCAGCTGGGGCCGTGCTGCAGGACGGCACGACACGACGATGCGACAGCAACTCATGGTCGCCATGCACCACAAACCGACGCCAAGCACAACTCAACCGTTCTGAAAAACCGATCTATATCACACAAGCCATCCAGTCCATGAACATGCTGACATGAACATAACATGATAATACAACACAAATGACACGTTCAAGCATAGCGAGTGCATGCTGAGTTGTGTCTTGTTTGCGCATATTCACACGCAGCTGGACTCATAGTTTGAGTCGACCCTGGTGGATTATTTGAGCGTAACTCGTCAGGCACGGATTGTTGGGACACTTTCCTGATGAAGACGAACACGGTGACACAATGACATATAGATTACAGGCTTGGCATCACTAGTGCATTCATGCAAAACAGCACAGATAAATAATCGACCTTGGCTATCGGACAGACAACATTGAAACACACCAACAAGAGTCATAAAGCGAACTTTTGTGAGATTTTCGTCACACTTCTCCACCTTGCTGAACAACTTTCTTTTTCAATTTGATTACTCTCCGCCGTTGCTCCAGAGTTAGGCGAATTTGGCGCTATGCTTGTCGAATTCTGATGAGATTGTCTCTATTGGAAAACCTCAGTGCTGTATTGAATTGTGGTTGCGGTAGTTTGGTTAGTAGTTTGCAGAAATGTTTCGTCAGCAGGTGAGAAATTGTGAGTGTTTGTGATGATATTTGATGTAACGGGCACTAACGGCGTGAAACAACCACACAGATTACAATCGTTCTCGCAGTGAACGTTTGTGTGAATAATAAGTAATATGTGACTAATATGTTACAATCTACGTTGTGAACATTGCAGAAGATGACTGTTGAATTTTCCTCGTGCTGCCAAATGCACATATGCGTGCAACAATCATAGCAGTATATATTTGCCGCCGAACAAGTACAGTGATTCTGACATAAAGTTTCTCTTTCTGATCAATCAATTCATAAATAAACGAGCACGCCGCATATTTTCCTTGTGTTTTCACAAGAATTCATTGACGAATTCAAGCAAAGACGCGCTTTCAACAACAGTCAGCGAAATTTTTATCAATTCCACTATTTTCCACTGAATAAATCACCGATGATTGGCTGATCATGAAGATTAATAACGACAGTGTTACTAATGAGGAGTATTGTTGGGAAGACAGATTACCGACGAGTTGTTTGTGTGCAACTGAGTCTGACGCAAACGCAAAAAGTGCACTTGACTCTGACACAAGGATTTTGTGTGTGTGTGTGTGTGTCAGGTCAGTGTCAGCGGATATAGGTTTAGGTCAACAGACCGTGAAAACAACACACATACATACACCTTCATACGAACACACACACACACACATACATACAGACTCACACATACAGGCACAAACAGGCAAACATACAGCACATCAAGCTAAGTTGGACCAAGCATGCATAAACATACATGCAGCCTCACGACAAACACACACGCACACTCACTGTCGATCAATGATCGGCGGTGGGTCGTTTGTATGCGCGTCTGCTATCATGTGTGTGTGTGTGTGGTCGAGGAGGTTGTCGATAATAGCCGACCAATAGGACGCAGTCACCTTGCAAAGTGACGTTTGTCAGAATTACTGGCAGCGAGCACGGGAGAGTCGGTCGTGTGATTGAGGCCGATGTGACTGCTATCAGGAACGCTAATGAATCGTGCTACAGGCATGCACATCAAACATAACGACAAAATACGAGTATAAACAAAGTTATGTTTAATTTAGAAAAAGTTCAAGATCAATCAACGGCTACTCCATGAACAAAAATAATAAACAAAGTATTAGCTAGTATATTATTTGTGCTACACACGCAAGTTCCCCTGATATTTCACGCCTAATGTTAGCTCATTGACTGACACACATTCACAATATCATTGACGTGGGAAAGTAGGACAGACGTTATCACACACCATTAAACAAACACACACACACACACACATAAATTATGCATGCGTAAACGGTGTTAATAATTAATTAGTGGTTCACATGCAAGCTCCACATTTAGCCAAATTGCTCTTGAAGTCATGAATGTTGGAAGTGCCTGCCTCGGTCCCGCACAACAGCCTAGCAGTCGACTAGCAGTTAGCAGCCCATCATAATATTGCTTGATAACTGGCTCCAATTTGCCTAATATTGTTGATCCGGTCCGGTCGCAACTTATTCACATCTTGTGAATAAGTTTGTGTGTGTGTGTGTGTGTGTGCTTGCATGATGTACCTACATATGACAACAATATGCACACAGCACGCACTAATATTAACACGAAAACACTACAATCAAATCGTGGCTTAGTTACTGTGTGTATGTATTAATGTGTACGAATGTGTGTATGAATGTGTACGAATGTGTGTGTGTGTGTGTGTGTGTGTGTGTGTGTGTGTGTGTGTGTGTGTATGAATGTGTACGAATGTGTACGAATGTGTGTATGTGTGTATGAATGTGTACGAATGTGTGTGTGTGTGTGTATGTGTGTACGAATGTGTGTATGTGTGTATGAATGTGTACGAATGTGTGTGTGTGTGTATGTGTGTATGAATGTGTTTGTGTGTGTGCGCGCTTGATATTCGCTTGATGAAACACGTAGTGCAGACAGCATAGTGATCGGCGACCTCCAAACAACTGTGTTTGTATGTGTGTTTGTATGTGTGTTTGTGTGTGTTTGTGTGTGTATGTTTGTGTGTGTGTAGGCTGCATCACAACGGCACTCACAACATCTCAGCTCAACTGAGAATGCAATACACATCACTGCCAGACCGGTTATCTTATTTACAACTCCACAGTGGATACACACACACACACACACACACACACACACACGTGTAGGTATTTATCCGTAATTAAAGTGCTTCTCCTTCGGTAGGCTTCTATCTTTGAACGTTTGCTTCAAAATGCCGTCTTTTTTCCTGTATAGTAATAGCAGTTATGACAACTATTGCTGCGAGTGCGTTGGCGTGTGCTGAAGTGACATATTTCCATAGTGCTGCCGCTGAACGTCAATGCACTATCGAACCGCCGCCGCAGTTTTGACATAAACAACAGCAAAACTCCATTAGAGGTTATTTCCTGCCGAACAATCGCACGCAATCACACACACGCACGCATACTCGCCCACGCTTACAGATGTCGCGTCCCTGTCGTCTCTCAGATAACAGAGGCAATCTCAACGACCAGAGATCGGACAGATGATGAAGCACGCCTATCGTTGGCAGCTTATCATAGCCTCGATCACCGAGCCAGATGCCTCGCCAGCTACCCGCACAACTGCATTGTCCACACTGTACGGTCTGAGAAGCTGCCCGAGTTATTGTCAGTTATATTGGTCGTACATTGATCTAGTGTGACCACTGAGTAACCAGTATGCTTCAGTGTTGCCGCGTCGTTGCGTGTCTGCAGTGTGTTGCCGTCCTGGCTCGACATTATCGCCGAATTATCGACATTCAAGTGCAAGCATACCAACCCCGAAATGCAGGCAATGATAAATTGTGCTGCTGCCGATATTGTGGCCTTCAGAAGCTGCTCGTGCTGTGTTGTCTACTCTCTGACTGTCGCCGTCCAGAAAACAGCAGCGACGAATGAACCTCTCTCTTGACAAATAGCCGGTTGCATGAGCTGCATGAGCGATCAATTGAGAAGTTCGGACAAGCTGCCGTCTCGTATCTTGATAAACGTGATTGCCCTCGCCGTTGTATTTCTCGGCTGCCTTGCTATCAGCCGGAGTCATGTTTTAGAAGCGAGGTCATTTAGAACACGGCTGTTTACCGCCGATCATAAACCACAGCAAATGCGGCAGATAAGATGGAGATAATGGCATTGGCATTTCTAGAGCCTGGTGAAACTGTATATCACTTCTCGTTGTGCGGAAGTGTTGAGGACCAAGCACGGATCAGCACACACATAGCTCATTGACATAGCTCACTGATGAAACAACAGCTTCAAGGTAAATTATTAGCAAGAAAAAAACAACACTTAGTCGATGATGCTGTGTCTTCCTAATGTGAACCCCCGTGACAGTTAATAAACCAGATCACCGCTGCTTCATTCGCAGTAAGAATGCCTGTATTTTCCGCATATGTCAATCCGATTGTGCTTGTGTGTGTGTTTTTGTGTGTGTGTGTGTGTGTGTGTGTGTGTGTGTGTGTGTGTGTGTGTGTGTGGTACGGACACATGAAATTTTCTCCATCGACCTTGAGACACACACACACATACACACACAGAGAGAGAGGGATGCAGTAATCTAGCTATGATCGGTTGCCATGACAACCGTAATTGTGATCGTTGGCAGGCCAGCATTACGAGCAGTCAATACGCATTTCTCTGTGACGTCATCAGCACAGATCGACTGTTTCTGGCAAAAATATTGCAATTGAATCAATAACGCACCAATTTTCATTCACACATTCGCATTGTTGTTAGTGTGTAGAGTAAAATTGTGACATATCTTCTACAATTGCGACATACTTTGAAGTCGAATTCATGATTGAATGAACTCGAGCAGTCTGTACACGCAGACAGGCTCAATTTCATTGCAAATACATTGCGAATTAGCAATAATGGTGATTATGACTTGTGTTCAAGCAGCATTCCTGATAAATCTTATGATACCCCGACAATGGAAATGTATGCATCATCTCTATATCTCAGGGAGTGGAACGCTTGCTTTTCAACGTTTGTTTCACACGGTAGGACTGTGAGAATAGAAAACATCCTGCCAGATTACACAAGCTTCGACAGCAAGATCATTGAGTACTGTCATCAACAAAGATTCGGATTTAATATATCAAATGCCACTGTTGATGTCATTGGTGACGACATTGCGAGCTGTTTTATCGTGGCTATGGCTAGAATGACATTACACGCCAGCCGCAACTCCCACGCCTGTGCTAACACAATCACACGTCTCATCATTCACACACTTAATCACCAGTAGGGAAAGAGAGAGAGAGAGAAAGAGCAAGATATGCTGTTGTTCCCACGCATCTCCTCTTCACTCTTTATCTCAATTTTCCCTCTGTTTTATCGTCCACCAAGGTGAACTCAAGACGTGCATAGAGACTATCTGCGTGTTGGAAAGCGCACAGAATATATTGCCAAATATTGTTGTTCAACTGTGTTTTCAGGTGATATGTGATGCATGACATCATACTCGTTATTCATGTAGTGAGACTGATATGCTAACATCTTCATCCCGTCTTCAATACACAAATAATCTAACACATCATGTACTGTTGTTGTGTGTTCTGTTTTTGGCCCTGGATCAGATATGTTCGCTGAAGATCATTTGCCCTTGTCGAGGATTATTGGACTTCGTCGTGGCCCATCGATATTCGCCTTCGGCTATTGACATTTAACGAGGGTCGATGACCTTTAACGAGTGCGAATAATAAATTATTCCGCTTCTGAGCGTACAAGCTTTACCTCTGCTAATTAACATACACGCCACGGAGATGGTGTGTGTGTGTGTGTATGTATGTATGTAACCACTTCATGTGTATGTATGTGTGTGTGCGTTTCTCGACCTTAATGCTTGTATATGACCTTCACAATTGCGTGGCATTTGAACTACTTCACACCTGTACTAATCAGATGCTGATATCTCGGCATTTATGTCGGCAACAATTTTCCATTCCTCTTCTTCCCAGGATCACTTTGTTGCGTTTGACACCCGCTGTTCTTATGATAGAAATCAGTCAGCAATTACCCAATATCACCAATATGTTTGTTCAATCCCGTCTCTCGTTGTCTCTTGTTTGTTTGATTCTATTTCTGTACATTACGTTTCTCTCCCGGCTGTTTTTTTCATGATTTTAAAATTCCTTTAATACTATTTGTACACTGGATTAAATACACGATTATTTTGCTGTTAAGTTCAAGTACCACTGCACCAATGACAAAAAATACTAATACTTATGAATGAATGAAGGTATGTGTATACTTTTACACTTTTATATGATCTTATACTCGTATAGTTTTTGTATGATGTTATCCAATCTGGAAATCAGAAATATTCTAATTCACAATTCAAGGTCGAGACGCAAATTTACGAGTGTGCGGATTCAATTCGTCTTCTGTGGCCTTCAGATGACACACAAACACACACAAACACACAAACACACACACACACAAGCACTAGACATTACGAGCGCTGGTTTCCAGGAAACTGGCGGTTGATATGCAAACGAAAAATAGCAGATATCAACAATCAACAAAACTCTAACGGATCGACTCACAGTGGCACAAGATGAATGACAGAAACAAAGTGATTGTGCGCCTACACTTGATATTACATACACTTGTACAGTTGACTCGTGCATGCTGCAATTCTGCGACTGCTAGAAAAACGAATTGATCAATTAATGATCAGACATTTGGCAGGTGAACGCGCTGTATAGCGGCAGAGTTCACCACATGCTTGTTTGCAGTTGTGAAGGGCAAGATTAATCACGATCAACACTGACCTCAATAGACACGCACACTTAATGAAAGCCTTCACTAACACCTGCTTCTCTTACCGGCCTAACACGCAGGAATCTCGCACCACTTGCACGTGTGTGTGTGTGTGTGTGTGTGTGTGTGTGTGTGTGTGTGTGTGTGTGTGTGTGTGTGTGTGTGTGTGTGTGTGTGTGTGTGTGTGTGTGTGTGTGTGTGTGTGTGTGTGTGTGTGTGTGTGTGTGTGTGTGTGTGTGTGTGTGTGTGTGTGTGTGTGTGTGTGTGTGTGTGTGTGTGTGTGTGTGTGTGTGTGTGTGTGTGTGTGTGTGTGTGTGTGTGTGTGTGTGTGTGTGTGTGTGTGTGTGTGTGTGTGTGTGTGTGTGTGTGTGTGTGTGTGTGTGTGTGTGTGTGTGTGTGTGTGTGTGTGTGTGTGTGTGTGTGTGTGTGTGTGTGTGTGTGTGTGTGTGTGTGTGTGTGTGTGTGTGTGTGTGTGTGTGTGTGTGTGTGTGTGTGTGTGTGTGTGTGTGTGTGTGTGTGTGTGTGTGTGTGTGTGTGTGTGTGTGTGTGTGTGTGTGTGTGTGTGTGTGTGTGTGTGTGTGTGTGTGTGTGTGTGTGTGTGTGTGTGTGTGTGTGTGTGTGTGTGTGTGTGTGTGTGTGTGTGTGTGTGTGTGTGTGTGTGTGTGTGTGTGTGTGTGTGTGTGTGTGTGTGTGTGTGTGTGTGTGTGTGTGTGTGTGTGTGTGTGTGTGTGTGTGTGTGTGTGTGTGTGTGTGTGTGTGTGTGTGTGTGTGTGTGTGTGTGTGTGTGTGTGTGTGTGTGTGTGTGTGTGTGTGTGTGTGTGTGTGTGTGTGTGTGTGTGTGTGTGTGTGTGTGTGTGTGTGTGTGTGTGTGTGTGTGTGTGTGTGTGTGTGTGTGTGTGTGTGTGTGTGTGTGTGTGTGTGTGTGTGTGTGTGTGTGTGTGTGTGTGTGTGTGTGTGTGTGTGTGTGTGTGTGTGTGTGTGTGTGTGTGTGTGTGTGTGTGTGTGTGTGTGTGTGTGTGTGTGTGTGTGTGTGTGTGTGTGTGTGTGTGTGTGTGTGTGTGTGTGTGTGTGTGTGTGTGTGTGTGTGTGTGTGTGTGTGTGTGTGTGTGTGTGTGTGTGTGTGTGTGTGTGTGTGTGTGTGTGTGTGTGTGTGTGTGTGTGTGTGTGTGTGTGTGTGCACCATCGACGCACGCACCTGGTATTTTACTATCAGTAAGGATCGGCGGAGTATAATTTCTATAATTAATGACCATCATAATTTATCATCTTCAAGTACAACTCGCCTTTAGCTTGTCATGCGTTGCGTGTGTTGAAACTGTGAGCAAACTAGGCACTAAGCTAGACTAGGGGTGTAGATTTGTGTCGAGGCTTGGGGGATGACAGCCATCATGCATTAGTGTTCAAAGTTGACTCAGTTGGTCCATTACATGTGGCTCTCAACTATTTTAGGTCTATGCAATTACAACACACATACCTAAATGAAAAGTATATTGTGTAAAGTGTAATTTTTTCAAATATTTATAATTATTTACATTTTTCGTGTATTGTTGTTTTTTGCTATGTTGATTTTGACGACAATATGAATTAAATGAATTCAGTGAGCTAGATGGTGAGCTATATAGTGAGCTAGATAGTGAGCTAGATAGTGAGCTAGATAGTGAGTTAGTGAGCTAGATAGTGAGCTAGATAGTGAGTTAGTGAGCTAGATAGTGAGCTAGATAGTGAGCTAGATAGTGAGCTAGATAGTGAGCTAGATAGTGAGCTAGACAGTGAGTTAGTGAGCTAGATAGTGAGCTAGATAGTAAGCTGGATAGTGAGCTAGATAGTGAGCTAGATAGTGAGCTAGATAGTGTGCTAGTGAGCTAGATAGTATGTTAGTGAGCTAGATAGTGAGCTAGTGAGCCAGATAGTATGTTAGTGAGCTAGATAGTGAGCTAGATAGTGAGCTAGATAGTGAGCTAGATAGTGAGCTAGATAGTGTGCTAGTGAGCTAGATAGTGAGCTAGATAGTGTGCTAGTGAGCTAGATAGTGAGCTAGATAGCTAGGTGTCGTAACAGCGTACACAACGCACCAAACAGCAAACCGGTAACGAATTACTGGACTCTTGCAAGCGTGCATACACATTTGCACATATACACACAGACACGCACACACACACGACTTCCACATACCAATCACAAGCACACACATATACATATAAGCACATGTATGCATACGCACAAAGGAACGTACGTACATGTATAATATTCGAACTAGACTGAATAAAGTATGTAGCGTGCAAGAAGGCAGTTTGTGAGCAGTGCGTTCAAGTCATGTCTAGTTGAGTAATGTCTGGTTGAATAATGTCTGGTTGAGTAATGTCAGGTTGGCGGAGTGAACGATTGGATAATGAAGTGAGTGAGGTTGTCAGAATTTCATTACTCAAACTACAAACACCATGCTTTATATCCTGACAGAACCTCAAAAGAGATCAAACTATCAAATCATCGTCAAACATCAATTAATCAAGTGCCTCTCATATTGCAGGTGATGTGCGGAAGACGTGTGGGAGATGGGAACATGCAGTGTTCCAGTGGATAATAAACATACAGTCAGCCACGACCAGTGACATTGTTACATTGTGCTTACTTACTTACTCACTGTTACATACTTAACATTGTTACATTGTGCACCTTGTCCATACATTTGACCGCTCACTCTCTGATTCCAGTACACGCACAACCAGACACGCGCCTAATACATTATGCGCCTCATTGATTCATTGTTGTATGCGCACCACGCACTCGCTCGTGCGGGCATTTCATGAGCGCTTCCTCACTTATGCGCATGTATCAGCATACAATCAATGTTGACATAGAAAATGACGAATACATTACTTCCAGGGGTCGAGTGTTTTATATCAGTTATTTTACACACAACACGTGCCACCAATGTTTCTCTAGGTGTTAAAGAACACCTTGATAAAATACCTTTAACAAAACTAAATTATTATTCATGATATAAAACTGCTCTATGCAGAATGAGTGATTGTAGAAGGCCCCACGTGCGCAGGGCAACACTTGTTAAATGAATGTGAATAATTGATCACATCTACACAAGCCTCAGTCTGACAGTATATATCGACCCTGATCACAGGTAAGCATGACATCCAGGGTGAAGATGAAAACATCCTGCTCTTTCTCAGGCAAGTTTGCTGTTAGAGTTTCAAAAAGTTAGCTCACTGCGACCGGTTCGATATACGTCACAACAACAAAATACCAGAACTTTAACTGTCGATAAAACATATACTAACATCACTAACCTTTCAAGAACTTAACGTTCCAGGACGATATTGCATAGAATTGCCACCGCGAGTGCACGCAAACGCTTATGTCTGTGTGTGTGTGTACACGAGTGTGTCTGCGCTAGCAAGCGTCGCGGAACAACACAACACCTCGCTCACCTGACACGCAACTGAAGCAGCAGCCTAGCTAGCTGGCACGATGGACGCCGCAAGCACACACACACACATACACACACACACACACACACACACATACACACACACACACACACGCATATCCATCGAGCTCGTAGATGCTACAACCAAACACATACATGCAGACGCACATACATACACACCAGCATGCATACATACAAGTTTTCCAGGTATGGCCGTGGGCAAATTTTTCTTCGTTTCCAGCTCCACCTAGTCAGTGTGTGTCAGTTCAGCATTGGCTACGGCGTGTGTATCGCGGGCATACACACAGACACACCTGTGCATAACAGTGTATCAGCGTGTGTCTGTGATCAAGCCGAGAGAGAGCGGGGAACAAAAGGACGGAGGGTCATTGAGAGACGAGCAGCAGAGGAGGCCTCGCTCAAGTTATCTCCGTAATTGCCTTCTCAACTTGACTTAGCCAAGGTCGACGTGTCTGCATGACACATACGCCTGTGATGTGTGGTAGTTGAACAGTGCAAAATACTAGGACACCATGGCAAACACTCAGGCTGTCTAAATTGGTCTTTGTAAAAGAGAAAAAACACGCTTGGTACATTACGATAGTCACGTGACAAACGACCGAGGCAGCCGCAGTTTATTAATTTAATAATTTACATTCATGGCACAGACAACGGCGCGTCCGTCTGCTAATATATATTTCATGTTATTTAAAATATATTCGATATTACATGCACGTGCTAACAATAACAAAATGTTGACCTGCAATGCCACTGATCTTTTCCTGCACAATACTAATTTGAGTCACTTTGGCTGTTGGACTGATATGCGAATTACGTATGACTTACTTGTATTTGATATGCATCGATCAGACCAAACGAGTACTTCATTACCCCGACAGTGAACCCAGCAAGTGCGGAATTACTCCCCACTTTCCTATATATATTATAACTTTTCAATTGTGCGGGCAATTATACTGTGAGGACCAAGCTGCCCTGTTCAATGAGCTGGCAGCAGGGAACGAAAAACATAAACAACATGTAGCAGAGGTGAAAACTCTCACACACTCAACAGAGGTGAAAATTCTCACACACAACTTTCGGACACAACAAAGACACCACAACCACCATATACAAACAGTACATCCGACCCGTGATAGAATATGCTAGCCCCGCATGGGCTAGCAATCTCGCAACACGCCACACAAACACACTTCAAACACTTCAAAACACCGCACTCAGAACAATCACAGGATGCACAGCTACCACACCAGCAGACCACCTTCATCACGAAACCAAAATACTCAAACTGACACACCACCTAGACATGAGAGGCACACAAACACTCGCAGCAGCAGTCACCAACACAGCACATCCACTACATCACCTCACAACACAAGACAACACAGACAGAAACATAAAAACAACACCAAGCACACTTTACCACAGACAAATTTTCACATCACTTCCACCAGCTCCCCCACGCACATCAATCAAGAAACACATACACACAGAGATCGCACGGAAAGCCATACACTCACTACAACACAATACACTCCTACAAAGACACCCACCGGACATACACAAATCAGAAAACACACTCACAAGGGAATACAAGGTACATATGGCCAGGTTGAGATGCGGTCATCATCCTGCCCTTCTGTCATAAAAAAAAGGTTGAATGACTCAATCGAT
>OU696581.1:27651-65647 GCA_916048095.2 Sacculina carcini | reverse complement strand
AAGCAGAAGCTGAAGCAGAAGCTGAGCCGAGTGCGGAACCAGAACCTGAAGCAGAACCAGAACCAGAGTCGGAACCAGAACCTGAAGCAGAAGCTGAACCGAGTGCGGAACCAGAACCTGAAGTGGAAGCAGGGCCAGAAGCGGAACAAGGAGCTGAGGATCCTACTTCAGAAAAAAGTGAGCCAGATGATTCTCTCTCTGAAAATCAATCGAAAACCAACTGGATGGATAGGTTTCGACGTCGTGATTTTCAACCGTCAGGTACTCGTCGCTCCCCTCCTCTCGCAGTTGACGGTCGTCGACGAAATTCGGTCGGCTTTTTGCGGCTGGCCAACAATAAAGGTGAGTGTATACACGTGTGATCTGGCCTGCTGTCCTGGCTTCTGCACTGCACCCGGTGCTGGTTACTGATCGCACACTGACCGGTGATGGTGACGTGGGCTGTGAAAAAATTAACACAGACTGTCACGTATTCTCTCCATGCTCGTGAAAAACTTCACTCTTCCTCACATCAAACACTCGACTGCTGGTAACCTTTCTATTTCTAACTTCAATTGAGTGTATACGGCTTATGGAAACAAATAATTGTGATGCTTTCATTGAAGACATATTGACGAAATATCCATGCAAGCTATTACATTGATTCTTCATCATCTCATGTTAATGCAAGCCAGGTCATTTATTCTATTGTGTGTCTTGTTTGAAGTGAATCGCTTGACAACAGGCTGTACATGGCTGCAGTACTTGTTTTTTACGTTTATTACACCCAATTGTGTTGGCGATGGCCTATATTGTCGCTAATTTAACATTAGGCTGTTGTGGTTGTTCTACGTGTAGTTGCATTTTTCTTTGCTGCGTCTAACATATGCATGCTCACACTGTCTTCATTTACGTACACATTTTCTACATCCAATTATGAGCATTAAGCAGTGAAAAACAAATTTGAATATTAGAAATTAGAGTGTATGAATTTAGATTTGAATACAAAACTAAGTCATTATAAAAATACTAACGATTTGAATTTTTTGAGTGGTAAGCATTTAAACTCAGTTGATTTACGTTGTTTTTACGCAATATGAAGATCATCCTGCTTCATAATTTGTGAGTGCATTTTGATCCAGTGATTAATATGTTGTGTCAGTTCTATTTTTACTTTTCATATTGACTAAGTATTGACCAAGATTTATGTTTTACCTTATCAGATAATTCGCGCAGACGACGTCAAACTCACGTGCATGAGCACTCCATTCCTCATGAACATCTTCATCTTCACCATCACCCAGAACCTGTGAGTGAGCCAGGCAGCCAGCCGAGATATGGAATTTACAGCCAGCCTGAACCGGAACCGCATGCTGAGCCTCAGAGTGAACCAGAGCCGGAAGCAGAGAGTGAACCCTACAGTGAACCAGAACCAGAAAGCGAACCAGAACCCGAGAGTGAACCAGAACCAGAGAGTGAACCAGAACCCCAGAGTGGAACCAGAACCAGAATCTGAGGGTGAACCAGAACCAGAAGCAGAACCTGGATCACATCATCAATCCGCAGGTAAATTTATGCTAAAAATGCTATAGTGAACACCTATTTGATTGAAATTCGTGGTACACACATCGTATTTTCCTGAACCATGCAAATCCACATATATACCTTGTCATTTTGCTCACAACGGATATATAAATTCATTGTATGATGCTGTGTACCATGTTTCACTCGGAAATTGTTCCACAGGAGCGCAGTCTGGAACCAACTACACTCCTCGGGGTGATTTCCACGAAATGGACTGCACGGACATTGTTATTGGTCGAGCCCGCGGTTTTTACGGCAACGTGGGCGACTATTACACCAGAGACCGGTCCACTCCGCGCCTTGACCAGTTCTGGGGAGGTACTTCCAGTCTCACTGCGGCCTTGGCCTACGAGGAGGACGGCGTGACAACGGTGGTGTTCAGACGTCTCGTTGAAGCGGCCTCCGAGCCGACCGACCACCACATCGAGGACGCACTGATGCACGTCATTTGGGCGGTGGGTCAAGAATCTGGTAGCTATGTTCACACACCACCGTCAGGGCTGGAACGCGGTTCTCCTTCCATGCCCGACTTCTACCGGCCCGACGAGATCAAATATCACGGGCGAGGTAATCAGCGTGGTCATTTACTGCTCAACTTCCGTGAGGCGAGTGATGAAGGCGGCTCAAGCGGTGGTTCTCCTGGAACAGAGTGTGGTGATGAATGGAAGCAGCCGTCGTCATGCTCGTTTGATGAGCACAACTGCGAGTATGCTGTGCGCTGGCGCTACGAATCTGCCTCTGACGAGATTCACTTCTCATTGGAAACGGTCAACACGGACGGCTGGACCGGGGTGGGTTTCTCGCGAGACAACATGATGCCGGCGAGTGACGTTGTGCTCGGTTTCGTTCCTCAGCAGGGTGAACCCATTGTGGTGGACGCTTACTTGACTGGCTACAGTCCTCCGCTGATCGACACCCAGCAGGACATCTACAACGTGTCCACGCAGCTCAAGAATGGCCGGCAGATGATTGAATTCGTGCGCAAACGTTCAACGTCGGATAGCCAGGTATGCAGACAGAGCTAGGCTTGTCATTGTAGTACGGCGTAATGTGGTCGAGTTATACAGTATATTACCACAGAATATCGCAATATGTGGAACTTGAACATCAGTCGTCGATTATGACACCGTGAACCTGAAAAATTTAAGTCTGTTTTCAAGTGAAGATGTTCAAGTACACATTGGCTCACTGTAATGTGTAGAACTGAACATATTTTGACCGTATGTGTACGTGTGTGTGTGTGTGTATGTGTGTGTGTGTGTGTGTGTGTGTGTGTGTGTGTGTGTGTGTGTGTGTGTGTGTGTGTGTGTGTGTGTGTGTGTGTCATTAGGACTTGAGTTTCAGCGACGATGAATGTCTGCATATGTTGTTTCCAATCAGAGGAGGCGGTGTAACACCGTCCTCCAGACAATTCGGCTTTCACAGGGAGAACCCGCTGGTCTCCTCGGAGAAAATCTGTATTCGCTCTTGTGGTGGGTGTTAACACAATGAAAAGGCAAAACTAATTAGCAGTCATATTGCTCGAGCTTGCATGTCAGCGTGGTCTCATTCACGAATGAATGCTACCAATATTGTCATGAACAGCGTCGAAATCAGTAAGAATTAGTACATAAAGCAAATGATACAAATTATTAATTATATATAGATGCGTGGTATTCAGTTAATCATTAGTTAAATTTTTACTGCTCTATTACTGCATTAAATTATACATTTATATAGCAAATATATAGCAAAAGACTAGCCACACAATCGGTTAATCTCGTGCGTAAAATCTCCCCGTTAATATATTATATTTTTTCATTCATATTGGATCGCAACCCATTCTACACAAATATATTCCCTCTAATTTTCAGTAATCTTTCAAATTTGATAATTATCAAAATAAAATTATCAATGTAAACTAAGCGGAATATTCAGCAAATGTTTAGCATGAGATAGTAGAAATTTAATATGAATAAATTTTACAGTAGAATAAACTAAATATATTAATTACCTTTTTCAAGAGTCCAATGAGGAAATTAATAGTAATATTCAATGGTAATAAATATAATACTATTTTAATAGATATAATAATAGTATTTATAATGTCGCATTTCAATAATTCAATATTGGTAGGTGCACATGAGTATCTTCTATGATTGACTGTTCTGCGAGGGTACTTCTGTAATATCAAGCTCGTGCAGCGTGGTTATTCAGCAAATTGTGAGAATGGCCTACAATCAGCTGCTTATGACGTATCACAAGTAGGCTATATGACGTAGACTCCAGCACTTGGGACCATTCCTATATCCGGAGATTGGGTGGGAGTGTTGACATCACCCTGTCTGTGTCAATCATACACATAAAATCTCCTGCCTGCCATGGCGTCAATATCTGCATCTAAGAGCGCTCCAGAAACACCACGTTGAAAAATCGCCAAATTTGGCAACTGTGCGGATTGCCAGGCACATAACATGCTGTATGCATGCGCCTACACTAAACACACGGGCCAGTATCCGGGCAGCCTAATCACGTGCTTCATACGCGGCTCATTCAGGGTTGACACTGGCCGGGTAACAGCTGGGGTTCTTCACATAAGATGCCGTCAGTTCGCACCTGAATCAATAGTGTTTGTTCGAAACAGCCAGCTTGTGTGTCTTTGTGTTATTGTTGTGTTGTGGTTGGTTTTGTGTGTATGTTGGTGGTACATGCCAGAGCTAATGTACTGTGTACCAGAGGTTCTCTGCTGGGCTGTTGTGTTCAAATTAATCATGCGCCCAAGACATCATGTATTCGAAAATATTCATTATTCTACCATTATCGAGTTTGGAGTTTATTTTGCGCATGCCGACTTAATAGTTCGCCTTGTATAAATACTATTGGTTGCTGAGGATGACAATGCATGTGGTTCAAGTGGTGGTGGTCTTGTGGCATGTCTCTGTTCCACGGTTGTTCCTCGGTGACTCATCTTTCACAGAGGTGCCTGTGTACTGCTCGCTTGTGCATGCTCTGTGTATTATGCTAGTGCTGGAAATACTAGACATACTGCTGTTAATGGCACTTGAGCAAGTAATTACTGATGGAGTTCAGGCTGTTAGCTCGCTGATCCCAACTTCTACATGCAAAAATAGTGCTGCTTATACTGATGACTCACACGCTGGGAGGAGTGTATGATTGAACAAGTTGCACTGATGCTTGCCGAGCAGCTAGGAGGCTGTGTGGTGTGTCAGATGAGATCTCGGAGGATTTTGTCAAGGGGCTCCATATTGGTGAACTCATTTGCTCTCACGTTACTGTTCCAGATTGTCATTCTCCACGCACTGAACAATTTTCAAGACGAGGCAGGATTATGCACAAAAATTGATATGCTAAATTCATAAAATATATTAGTGTTTTTGTGAGACTTGTTTGAACAACAATCACAACATAACATGAGCGATTGGAAGCAGAGATATGTTGTCTCATATACAGATATGGATACAACACTGATTAATTCGAGCGGTAATGCATAACAGTGCATCTGTTACAGAATGACCCAATACATCTGTTTGATATTTTCTTCATTGACAGTCGGTAATTCTGAACATCGGGTGTTGGATGAATTTATTTTCTATATTGCACAATATATTTCATACTGAATGAATATCTGTTAAAACATGTTTCTCTTTCTTTTCTTCGTTTCTATTTTTCAAATGGTCACATTGTAAATCTTCAATACTCAATTCTCGTAGTAGTCTTTCCATGTTTCTTTTTCGTGCTGTTCAGCATGCCTGATTCGTTACCATGGTGACGGACTTCTCCGCTTGTGTGCATGTTCATATTCTTCTGTTTGCTTGTGTGTGTGTGTGTGCTTTGGGTTTTCTTGTCAGTAGACAGCACTAACAACAACAACAACAAGCTGAACAACAACAACAGCAGCAGCAAGATGAAAGGTAGCGCAGGTGAGACTCGCAGGGCTCGTCGCGGCTACAGACGATCGTCTGCCAGTTGTGTTCACTGTGCTCTGGCTCAGTCAGCCGTGATAATGGCTGTTGGCTGGCTCATTGTAGGCACACTCAGTGTGGTGGTTCATCTGTGAACACTACGCCCGTGTCCTGTAGACACGATACTACTGTGTGAACTATCGCTTCTTGGCAAATCATGTTCGACAGTGTTGTGTCTCACTGGCTTGATTGCTTGCTTTTTCGGCTGCTGTGCTTCATATCGTCTGCACGCTCACATCTACTCCCCCAATCACACAACATACACACCTGTATTGATATATGCCGTGTTAACGCACAAAACGTCGTGCAATAATCAACTTGGCTATGTTATATTGCTCGCTGGCATGTATCTTTCGACTGAATTTTAACACTTTTGATATTTTATGAGCACTGTTTTTCAGTTGAACAAAGCGAGAATGTTTAACGGTTGCGTGAACAAAACTGATGGCAAAATGATATTTTCTTTAGTGTAGTACTGCCTCACACAATGGTTCATTCGTCCAACTGCGTCCAATTCAACAAGACTTTCTCTGGCCATTCAATGTGTTGTGCTAGACAAACACAATACTTGTGTGAATTGATGCAGCATTTTCACCTGGAAATTATCCACGTTTTATCCGCTTGTCTATGGTGATATAATTGTTATAAAGAGGACGTGGTATCAACAATGCACCGGCAACACAAAAGTTTTCGAGCAACGATTTAAATCAAATGTTCACTGTTTTATTGTTGTTTTGTATTCTTGTGCGCACAATCGACTGTAGACACTAAAATACTATCGAATGCGAGATGTTATTGAATATTAATAAATGGCTTCGTTTTTTCGCGACTTCATCTACGAATGAGCATAATAATTTGAGTAAATTGATTGCGACAAGATGGTCGTACGTGCTGATGTTTGCCTCGACTGCGATTATAAACAGCTTGATAATTAATAATCATTAATCGAGTGCAGTGTTGATATTATGCCTGTTGCTTGTTTAACCAACGAGGTGTTTGTAAATTTTGACTGGGCTGAGGCTTTGATACAATAGGCACAGTTGAATGCATGCCACTTTGCTGTTTTATTTTATGAAAAACACTGAACAACATCAACAGGCACAAACATTAATCCATACAAAATACGGCAGTGAACATTTTGTCTGCCTGAACCAACCACTGGTCGCTATATTCACGTGCTATTGATTGTGATCGAGTTCAGGTGTAAAACAAGACTCAGCAGGCCACAGCTCGACGGCTCCCGTGCGTGGCTATGTGGTTCAATTGAAACTGCTCCACGATCAAGTATCCTCCGCTACTGACCTCAACGATGACGTCACATTGTCGCAACAGCTGACTGATGACGTCATGAAGGCACTGGAACCGCTGGCCATTTCAATAAAGCACGTGCAAGTCACCAACTTGACAAGGTTCGAGCTTCCATGAGTGAACCAGTTTCTCCTGTGCTGTGATCTGATCTAATATACTTCTGTACAGTGTACTTTTGTTTGGCGTTTCATGAACGTCTATGGAACTGATTCAATTTAGTAGAACAAATACTTGATCAAGCATGGGCGAGCGTCGCCGGTTGAAGTGACTGAACATTGTGGCGATGTTTTCAGGCAAGAAGGCCAAACACTGGCCAGTCTGTTGATCCAGGTGGATTCTGGTCGAGAGGCGAAGACGACCGACCAGTCTGCCTCGGACGACAAGAGAGGTTCTGTGACGGTGGCGGCCGCAGTGTCTGGCTCACATCACGACCCGATGATGGAGCAAGTGCAGCGTCTGCTTGCCGAGACCGTGTCCACAGGTCAGGTGGGCGAGCTGCAGGTCAACCCGCAGTTCCTGCACATCAGACAAGCCAGCGGTCAGTGCAGTCAAAACCACTGCCTGTGAAGGCCAGTGTTGAAATGTGTGTATACATTAGTCATTATGCGAATATTTGCCAATGGCGGATCCAGGGGGGTTCAAGGGGCTGAAGCCCTCCCCAAAATATTTCCATCAGCTCCTCATAGCCAAGAGATTCACTAAAAGAGGTCAAGAAAAAAGACTATTCACTTACTGACACATACTCACAGATGCAGACCGACACACATGACACGACATCACACCAAACGCACCACTAAAATGCATCTAAAAAATATCAGCTTCGAGCGACGCAGCTTCGCACAGATCGGCACAAAATGTAATTTTATGTATTTTTTCATCCAATCCAAAGCTCATACATTATTATTATTATTATTATTATTATTGAACAAAACGATTGCAGCATGCAGCAACAAGCAAGGTTGTGATTGAACGTATCAATACTGATATTGTCGTGTGATTGTGTGTGATTGTGTGTGATTGTCGTGTGATTGTGTGTGATTGTATGTGATTGCTTGTGATTGTGTGCGATTGGGTGTGATTGTCGTATGATTGTAGTGTAATTGTGTGTGGTTGTGTGTGATTGTGTGTGATTGTCGTGTGATTGTGTGTGATTGTGGGTAATTGTCGTGTGATTGTGTGTAATTGTCGTGTAATTGTCGTGTGATTGTGTGGAATTGTCGTGTGATTGTGTGTGATTGTGTGTGATTGTGTGGAATTGTCGTGTGATCGTGTGGAATTGTCGTGTGATTGTGTGTGATTGTCGTGTGATTGTGTGTGATTGTGTGTGATTGTGCAGCGGTCAGTTTGTCTGAGGCTCAGGGTCCGATCAGTAAGCAGCAGTGGGACGACGAGAAACTCAAGGTCTACGTGATTGTGGTGGTTGTGGCCGCACTCATCGTGCTCACGCTCGTGCAGGCCGCGTGCACTTTGGCGCGCAACAGACGCGCCACCACCAGCTCTGCCCAGCCGTCCGTCAACGGAAAGGTGAGTGATGAGTGATGATGACAGTGATGGTGAGTGATGAGTGATGACAGTGATGGTGAGTGATGAGTGATGACAGTGATGGTGAGTGATGAGTGATGATGACAGTGATGGTTAGTGATGAGTGATTATGACAGTGATGGTGAGTGATGAGTGATGATGACAGTGATGGTGAGTGATGAGTGATGATGACAGTGATGGTGAGTGATGAGTGATGATGACAGTGATGGTGAGTGATGATGACAGTGATGGTGAGTGATGAGTGATGATGACAGTGATGGTGAGTGATGAGTGATGACAGTGATGGTGAGTGATGAGTGATGATGACAGTGATGGTGAGTGATGAGTGATGATGACAGTGATGGTGGGTTATGAGTGATGATGACAGTGATGGTGAGTGATGAGTGATGATGACAGTGATGGTGAGTGATGAGTGATGACAGTGATGGTGAGTGATGAGTGATGACAGTGATGGTGAGTGATGAGTGATGATGACAGTGATGGTGAGTGATGAGTGATGACAGTGATGGTGAGTGATGAGTGATGATGACAGTGATGGTGAGTGATGAGTGATGATGACAGTGATGGTGAGTGATGAGTGATGACAGTGATGGTGAGTGATGAGTGATGATGACAGTGATGGTGAGTGATGAGTGATGATGACAGTGATGGTGAGTGATGAGTGATGACAGTGATGGTGAGTGATGAGTGATGATGACAGTGATGGTGAGTGATGAGTGATGATGACAGTGATGGTGAGTGATGAGTGATGATGACAGTGATGGTGAGTGATGATGACAGTGATGGTGAGTTATGAGTGATGATGACAGTGATGGTGAGTGATGAGTGATGATGACAGTGATGGTGAGTGATGAGTGATGACAGTGATGGTGAGTGATGAGTGATGATGACAGTGATGGTGAGTGATGAGTGATGATGACAGTGATGGTGAGTGATGAGTGATGACAGTGATGGTGAGTGATGAGTGATGATGACAGTGATGGTGAGTGATGAGTGATGATGACAGTGATGGTGAGTGATGAGTGATGACAGTGATGGTGAGTGATGAGTGATGATGACAGTGATGGTGAGTGATGAGTGATGATGACAGTGATGGTGAGTGATGAGTGATGATGACAGTGATGGTGAGTGATGATGACAGTGATGGTGAGTTATGAGTGATGATGACAGTGATGGTGAGTGATGAGTGATGATGACAGTGATGGTGAGTTATGAGTGATGATGACAGTGATGGTGAGTGATGAGTGATGACAGCTTCCACTGAGCTAGCTAAACCAGGAATCAGGCTGCCTTATTCCGTGAATTTGCTGCTATTCTGGTCGGTCAATTTATATGTGAGCGTAATCATAGCCACGTGGATGCAATCAATAATTATTGGAGAATAGTGGAACTGCTGTTTGATTGCTTGTTCTAATATTCTTCTTGCAGAGTGACATGCTGGGCGGCAACACGGCGTGGGAAATGTCCGCTGGCCACCACAACTATGCGTATGAGACGTTTGAGCGAGGTCAGAAGGCCGGTGGTGGTGGCGAGGCTGAGTTGGCACACTCACAGATGACGGAGAACCGACGTCCCCGAGCTCCGGTAGCAGCACGACTGTCACACAGTCTTCCTCGCAACAGAGCCGCCACCTCCACCGCCGCCGCCGACCCATACGCCGACTACCATCCGCTGCCTGAAATGGCCGATCCTGCCGCCGCACGCAGATCTTCGACGTTGAAGCGTGCTCCGGAGACTGGCGGCACAAACAGCTCACTGGGACGTCACTCCCAACAACAACCTCCTCCTGACTTCTACTTCATGCCCAGCCAGCGCAAGTACTCCGGCGAGGTGGTGCGAGTGTACGTCGATTATGACAAGTAACTGCGCGCGTGCATCTATAACCCGTGCTACCATTGTGAGACGTAATCGCTACACCACGAGCGTTCTCTGTGCGTCTGCACGCGCAAGTGACTGCCTGCTAGTGTTTCAATGGTCGAATGTTTTGTGAAGCTGACGATGATAAATCGAATATGAAACCAACACCATCGTGCTTAAATACTCTAATGCTGCGGTGCGTTCAGTTTTTGCCGACTAAAATATTATGAATAATTTTAAATAAGTGCGCAATGTTCTGGGCGGCGTGCTCCAATTTTAATAGTGAAGTTGTTACAGTCTGCAGCATAGGCCTGGTTCAATAAGCTCGGCATTGTAGTTGTGCAGCCACTGACACACTAGGAAGATCATGAATGAACCAGCTGAAGTGGCAGTTAGGCAAGTGATTAAGCATGAGCGTGTGGCTCAGTGCTGGTGCACCTGTTGTGTTGGCACGAGGACACAGGTGTGTTATGACCACGCTACGACACAACGCCCTCCTACAGCGTCGACAATCCATATCCAAGCGTGTGTCTACGGGTGTGACAGGAAGGAATGATGAGTTTGTGTGTGTGTTTGTGTGTTCTGTATGTTGTATGTGTGCGTGCTTCATCCTGTTTAACGTGATGTGAGCCTTTGACTCGCCGAATGTAATCGATATGGGAAAAATATCGATTACAATGAAATCCTTGCATTACATTAACAACATTGAGAACATTCATCTATTGAAATTATGCTGGCGATGCAATACATTGAGAAATTTTATATATTAAGATGTTTACACTGGGAAAAACGTCCTAGAAGGTATTAAACCAAAACTCATAGACAAAAATCAGTTGGGACAATTTGAATTTCAGTTGGGATAATTTTGATTTCAGTTGGGACAAATGAAATTGTAAAAGGCAATGAACCTGTAATAGTCCAACATGCCGAATAATGATCATAATGATTATAATCATTATACCTCTCAATTGAGTGTTTACCTACCAATACCACAATCGTTCGTTTTTCAGGTACAGTTTTAAATATTTTACATGCAATTTTAAAAATTTTAATTTTTTCTGTATTTAAATATATTTTGTGTTTTAATCCAAAAAATTTAAACTTCTAGGTGCATGTCCTATTGAGGAGCCGTTCATTCGCAACGCAGCTGATACGTATGTGAATTTATGAATCCGATTATTGACATTATATTCGTACCTTGAATCAAGGTGGTTAATGTTGTTATTTTAGTCTTCAATTTTGGATTGTATGAACGAATTTCTTGAGTTGGTTATACTCAAGTTGTTGAGTGGGATTTATCTGTTTTCTGCATTCACTTGAAGTAGTTTTTTATTCATGTCTGTCAACGTAAGTGATTTACTGGCAATAAATGTTGATGCTGTTCTGGTATTATGGATTATTGTGATGGCCGAAAAACCATGTGTGTGTATGTTTTTATGTGTCCTCAGAGATGAGCGAGGTGGACGTGCGCAGTTTGGTGAAGGTGCGCGATGCCCTTTACCGTCTGATGATCAGCCAATTGTACTATGACGGTCAGCAGGCACTCGCCTCCTCTATGCACCAGGCAGTACAGCCCGATCCTCCGTGTCCGCCGTCCGACCGACTGTTTCGTCTCGTGCTGCTCGGTCTGCAGCGAGAGCAGCAGTTGCGCGAGAACTCGGCCTCATCGAGCGCCTCGCGCGAGGGTGTGGTGTCGTCGCTGGGTGCCATCGACCTCGAGTTTGAGTCGGACATGCCGTCGGTGGCGCCCGAGCCTGCCATCTACGAGACGTGCTACGTGACGGCGCACAAGAGCGCGTGCCGGTCGGCGTGTTTCTCGGCCGACGGTCAGCTGCTGGCCACGGGCAGCGCCGACGCCAGCATCAAGCTGATCGACGTCGACCGCATGGTGTCCAAGTCGAGCCACGACGGAGGCGGCGGCGGGGGCGCGGGCATGACCGCCGATGACACGGGAGCCGGCAATCACCCGGTGATCAAGACGCTCTACGACCACCTGGACGAGGTCAGTTGTCTGCAGTTTCACCCGACGCTGCCATTGCTGGCGTCTGGCTCGCGCGACTGTCATGTCAAGCTGTTCGAGTACAGCAAGACGGCCGTCAAGAAAGCCACCACCACTTACACGGACGCGGCGCAGGTGCGCGCTCTCTGCTTCCACCCGAGCGGCGACTTCCTGGCGGTGGGCACGGACGAGTGCGTGTTGCGCGTGTATGACACGGCGACCGGCCAGTGTTTCGTGTCGCCGCTGATGCGTCATCATCACACTGACTCTGTGGCCAGTGTAGACTGGACATTTGACGGTCGTGTGTACGTGAGCGGCTCGATGGACGGCAGTATCAAGCTGTGGGACGGCGTGTCGGGTCGTTGTGTTAACACTTTCACGCGGGCGCACGACGGTGCTGCCATCTGCTCGGTGGTTTTCTCACGTAACGGCAAGTACGTGTTGTCGTCGGCGCTGGACTCTCGTGTCAAGTTGTGGGAGCGCTCGACCAGCCGCTGTCTGCTGGCGTACACGGGCGCCGGCACGGTGGGTCGCCAGCACTACCGCTCGCGCGCCGTCTTCAACCACACCGAGGACTTCGTCATGCTGCCCGACGAGGCCACCAAGAGTTTGTGCACGTGGGACGCTCGCAACGCCTCGCGCAAGCAGCTCATGTCGCTGTGTCACAACGGACCTGTGCGTCATATTGTCCACTCGCCTCTGACTTCCTGTTTCGTCAGCTGCTCGGATGATTTTCGCGCCAGATTCTGGATCCGTCGCGCCACCGCTTTCTAATTGCATTGTCCACCATTTTCCCGCGACTTCTTTCTTCGCCTTTGTTCTCCTTCCTCTTTTCTGGTTTTGTATATTCAACATTTTTCCTTATTCTGTTAGACTGTCTATGGCAGTTCCAATGCATTTTTAATCGGAGCCTGCGTTCTTGAGTGTGTCGTGTTTCACTGCTTGTTCGGCGCCAATGTCTGCTTGTTGGTATTTGTGTGGCTCACTTATGGTGTAGTATTGTATGAGACCAAGAGACTTGGTGAAAAAGTCCAGCTTTCGCCATTCACTTCTACACTTATATCATGCATTACATTTGTTGTGTGTCAGGGAATCTCAGCTGTCATTTGTAACAGTTTTTCTATCAAGTTTGTGCTGAATTACACCGCTGTGTGTTGTTGTTGTGATTTTGCTTGATGAATATTTGGCCTGTGGAATCATCTAGGCTTTCGATAAGTGCGGCTTGCATTTGACACGATGGAAACATTCACAATAGGTGGATGTTATACATGATATATAGATGGCTGGATTCTAGTTGCGTGTCATCGGTGCTATGTTGCACGAGTGTTGCACGAGTATGACAGACAGACGTTCTCAGTTGACATGACAACCGCGTGTTGGTGACAACTAGTGAAATATTGTGGTGGAAAAATAGTCAACATTTTATGACAGTTAGGCAAACAATATTGCAAATATCTCTGATGGGTGAGTATTTCTGGCGCTGTCATGATTGCTGCTTCAAAAACATATCATGAATAACATTGTTAATTTGTAAATCAATGTTTAGTTTATGACACAGTGTAATATGTTCGGTAAAATTTTGCTTATTTAGACTGTCAATACAAATTTTAATAATGGGTTGAAATCAAATATTGGTGTCCATTTTAATTACTTTGTTCACAAACACAAAATTGGCGTAACTAATTATTTTTAAATTATTATTATGGCAAGTATTAGTAATAATGTATAGCATTATAAATAAAAATAGTTTAGACCTTAATTTAATTTATAATTTTCATTTATTTTTCAGGGATTTTTCCCATTCACCTTCTTGAAATTATCAAACAAACCGTAATGTGTGGTAATAACCAATCCATATAATAAATACAAGCTCATCAAAATATGGTAAATTTATACCGCAAGTTTTATTTGAATAAATATATATATATATATATATATATACAATATCGGCAGTAAATTCTGCATTATCTGGAGTTTTTTTTGCTTACTCTTTTTGAACAAAATATGATACTCTTGTACCAGTGCTGTCGTGTAACCAAGGTTCCTGCGTTGAAGCTGAACGTTGTTTGATTCTGTTTTAATTTAATTAATTGGTCAGCGCTAGTATATTAAACAAAGCACGGTTTTGTTCCACTGGATTAGTCAGCGGTTATTTTCTCGCAAGCTGTGGCTTTTAGCAATCATCAAAGCTGACAAGAAAATAATAACAAAAACGAGGCAACTAATGGAATTACCATGTAATTGTCCAGTGCCATCTTTCCATTACCTATTTACACTATTATCGGCCACGTTGAACTTTCACACACACACACATACAAGCACACACATACACACACACACACACACACACACACACACACACACATATATATACATACAAACACGTTGATTCAGAATTCAAACACACAAACACATACGCACATACACACACACACAGACACATACACAAACACACACATACACACACATACACACACACACACACACATACACACTCACACACACATACACACGCACACACACACATATATACGAGCACACATATACATACAAACACGTTGATGCAGAATTCAAACACACATACACACACACATACACACACATATACATACAAACACGTTGATGCAGAATTCAAACACACACACACACACACACATACACACACATATACATACAAACACGTTGATGCAGAATTCAAACACACAAACACATACACACATACACACACACACACACACACACACACACACACACACACACACACACACACACACACACACACACACACACACACACACACACACACACACACAGTAGACAACGCAGCCAATATTGACCTCCGCAGCCTCGTATCAGCTGTTGATTGCTTCCATCAAGCCATCTGATTATAAATGATATGGCAATCCATTGTGTCAACCCAATTACTATATATATATATATATGGATATATATCATGATTATTGTTCACACTGCACGTCTGGCTGTGGTGCCAATATGAAATGTTGTTGCATATTTTTGTGTCGAACCGTGCAATAGTTCGAAACGGCTCAAGACGAGTTATGTGCAAATTCGGACGTGATTCGCTGTGTATGAAGCTAGTTAGATGGTCCGACTCTTGTGACTCTGAATTCGTCGTTTTTGCTTTTGTCGGTGGCGGAATATTCGTGGCGAGGCTAACAAATGGCTGTGATTTCTCAGCTAAAATGATCTTCATGCGCATAATAGCATCATGCACCGTCACACAGAATATTCAGCCGGTCGGCAGCTAAACGCTTAATGGCTTAAATGCGTGCTCAACACGGAACTTGCATTAAGCGAAAGAGGCGGGATTGGACAGACTCACTGAACCAACAGCCATCCAACCATATTGTTGACACACGGCAAATATATATACATTTTCTTATGAAAAATATGTGAAGTGTTGGTTTGAATGTGCCGTGTAGCCCTGTTTCTACGTATATTATGTGGTCCATCAGCTGATCATATTCACAACCATATAACATCACAGCGACAAACATGAAATAATTCATTTACATAAATCACAGACAGACAGAAAATAACAGAGAACAGCAAAATACACAATAACTTAACTAGCAATCGTATTATTAACACAGAAAAAATAACTGAAAACACTTCCCGCGCTATATTTTTTGTTTTGTGTCATATTTTCACCACCGTGTCAATTCATGTCCGCTCCGTGTGTGTGTTCGTGTGTGTTTGTATGTGTGTGTGTGTGTGTGTGTGTTTGTGTGTGTGTGTGTTAGTGTTTATTTGCTGGTTCAATAACAGGAAGTAGCGGATGATGAAAACGCATTCGGATGAAAAGCCCAAATAAAAAGCGTATCATTCGCATCACGTCTTTCTTCCATTAGGCCTGTCATAACGCCCAAGTCTCGCCTCTATGATTCTTTTGTTTCATAAGCAATGACAACATGCGGTGGCAATGCCATCTTATTTCACTCTACATTGGTCAGTCCGCAATGCACACGCAATGCACACGCAAGTACACACACACACACACACACACACACACACACACGCTCAAAATGCATACTGATACCTACGCAGAAACTAGAATTAATATAACACACACACAAACAAACACATACACACACACACACACACACACAAGCACACAGCTACAACACAAAGAGTATAACTCTTCAAAACATGGTACTGTTAAAAGATAATGCTATGATGGTGTTAGAAAACCGGTTGTAATGGCTGAATAAGTTATTGGAATCTTAATTAAAAGTCAAGGATATTGCATAATTAAGCATATTATACTTGTGAATTTCACGTAAACAAATTAGATTTGTTTATAACATTAAACAACAGTACAGATATTATTATCAATCGGGATCTGAGAGCTCGCTTTAAATAATACAAACTTGCCAGCACGTTTTGTCATAACTTCCGCGCTGATTCTAGCATAACAACATATTTTTACATTTCACTAGCCGCTTGTGTCTGGTGTGTCGTTGCAGTGAAGGTGTGTGTGATAGCGGCATTGTGTCTGTCCTTGGTGCAGTGGCGGGCTGAAAGTTCGCCAAACTTGCCATTTTCTGCAGCGAGCCAGATCAATGCTCAGTCTCACCGTACCGCATTGAGACATTTGTCTCCGCCGGCTCGTGAGTCGTCTCGTGAGTCACCTGACACTGTCGGTGAGTCAGTGAGACATCTCGCCTCTCTGAGTCACGACGCTGCTGCGCTTGAATCAGCTGGCGATGTTTTGACAGCAGCAGCGAAGTTGTCTAGAAGTGGTCATCCTAGTATTGGCCGGCAAAAGGCCTTGAACGATTATTCATCCAGCAGTAATGTCAGCAGAAGTGGAGTCGCGTTGAGTTCGTCCGTCAACTTGCCGCATATTCCATCACACACCGTGTCGGAGACAATTTACTGTGGTGTGGGAGGAACAGCGATGCTGCCGTGCACAGTGGCTTCCGTGTTCAATAGTCCGGTGAGTGTGACCAGCTACCAGTCCAACTGCATAATGTGGGTGTTATCCGTTTGCTTGGTTTCATTTATTTATTTGTCTTGCTATGAAAATCCTATTGATTGGGATGGTTTCATGCTTGGCAAAGTTTTGCTTCAAGTAACTGAAAAAGTTGGCATGCTCTACAGAAAGAACTGATATATTCTCAAGGTTCATCGCAAAATGTCGGGTAGTGCATTTGAGATACAGACCGCGTGAGCATTGACAGAAGTTCTATAAGGTATTGATACTCATTAAATTCGTTGTCAAAATATGTTGTTTGTATGTGAGAAAATACATCTACTTGATAGACAGAACGATTTCTATTGTTCCTGTTCTTACTAAACCAACACATGATGCACGATGCACCAGCACGTGTTCCTGTTCTTGTCACACTAGCACATGATGTCTAGTATTCCTGATCTTGTTACACTAGCACATGATGTCTAGTGTTCCTGATCTTGTTACACTAGCACATGATGTCTAGTGTTCCTGATCTTGTTACACTAGCACATTATGTCTAGTGTTCCTGTTCTTGTTACACTAGCACATGATGTCTAGTGTTGCTGATCTTGTTACACTAGCACATGATGTCTAGTGTTCCTGATCTTGTTACACTAGCACATTATGTCTAGTATTCCTGTTCTTGTTACACTAGCACATGATGTCTAGTGTTCCTGATCTTGTTACACTAGCACATGATGTCTAGTGTTCCTGATCTTGTTACACTAGCACATGATGTCTAGTGTTCCTGATCTTACTAAACCAGCACATGATGTCTAGTATTCCTGTTCTTGTTACACTAGCACATGATGTCTAGTGTTCCTGATCTTACTAAACCAGCACATGATGTCTAGTGTTCCTGATCTTGGTACACCAGCACATGATGTCTAGTGTTCCTGATCTTGTTACACCATCACATGGGTGAGCTCATGGTTATTATTGTCCTGAGGGCAGTCATTGTTATTATTGTCAGTTATATGCCAGGCCACTCATCTCCTGCTTGCTGTTTCACCGCATCATCCGCGCCACATTTGTCACGCACGTGCGTCCTGTACCATCGCTGAATTTTGACAAGTGTTGCCAGTGGTGGCACTCAAATTGTGCCAAAATTGCCAATTTAATGCCAGCTGGCCAAAGTGTGCCTCGTGGCGCCAGCATTGTGTCACGTGTGTGGACAGCATGTGTCTGGTGGCGAATGTGCAGAATAATGCATGCGAAGCAGCACGCCCACACACATGTGTGGCTTATATTGGGATGTAGTTGAAACTCACTGGAGTGTGCGTGTATATATGTGTATATATGTGTGTGTATACATACAAACGTGTGCATATATGCGTGTGTGCTTGTATGGACGCCTATTTGAAGGCGGCAAAATGCACAGATAAGCGGCAATAACGACGCAGCACACGTGTTTCTGGCACCAAACTCACACACTTGCCATCATGCAGGCTGCATTGTGATTTGTCGATGCGTTTTCTGTCATATACCCACTTACACAGGCGCATGCCCTGCAGCTACACACACTGTCTGTGTGTGTGTGTGTGTGTATGTATGTGTGTGTGTGTGTGTGTGTGTGTGTGTGTGTGTGTGTGTGTGTGTGTGTGTGTGTGTGTGTGTGTGTGTGTGTGTGTGTGTGTGTGTGTGTGTGTGTGTGTGTGTGTGTGTGTGTGTGTGTGTGTGTGTGTGTGTGTGTGTGTGTGTGTGTGTGTGTGTGTGTGTGTGTGTGTGTGTGTGTGTGTGTGTGTGTGTGTGTGTGTGTGTGTGTGTGTGTGTGTGTGTGTGTGTGTGTGTGTGTGTGTGTGTGTGTGTGTGTGTGTGTGTGTGTGTGTGTGTGTGTGTGTGTGTGTGTGTGTGTGTGTGTGTGTGTGTGTGTGTGTGTGTGTGTGTGTGTGTGTGTGTGTGTGTGTGTGTGTGTGTGTGTGTGTGTGTGTGTGTGTGTGTGTGTGTGTGTGTGTGTGTGTGTGTGTGTGTGTGTGTGTGTGTGTGTGTGTGTGTGTGTGTGTGTGTGTGTGTGTGAAGATCAAAAGAGTGTATGCGGAAGCAATTGCAGAGATGTAGCGTGATGAAAATGTACAGCATGTGAGCCAATACAGAAAATGTGCAAGCTCACACAAAAAGCATTGACAATATGGTGCGACCATTGAGCCGGTCCAAGCTGTCGCATCGTATTCTTATCATATACACTTTCTTTTTCGCTGATATTGTGTATAATTTGAATTTAATACGCTGTCGTTACATTTCTATGATAGACGTTTGAGTGCACCGAAATAACTCCTACCAGAATTTTTAATATATAACTGATTAATTTTCACCAAAAGTAGTTCTTACTTTCTATTATTATAACATTTATATTATTAATTCATTTGTTTATATTAGTCAATGTATTAATTTATTTATTCGTGATATAATGTTGAGTAAAATGTTTGGATATGTGAGTGTCATCACAATTGTTATGAAACTCAACTAGAACGCACACTTGGTTCAGCGGTCATATATAGGAACGAAAAATATAGTTGAGGAGATAGATCCAATATAATGTGGCACAAAAAGAAACCATGAAACACGTTTCAGCATTGATTCAGTTGGGAGATCTTGAAGCCTTGCAGTTATAATATATTTTAGCCTTCAATTTTGGCGGTGACCTATATAACAATATTTTTATGTAAATACATAAATGCCCGCTTTTTTAGAACAAATTAATTTATGAAGTATCATTCCCTTGATAGATTAGCAGTTACGTATATGTCTCAAGGTTTGGCAAAAAAATCTGACCTTTTCAAGGTTTTTCATATGATTTGCATTTTTGGGAAGTTCGAGGGCGATGAATAGACTTGACTGGAAAATTCACCCATCAAACACACTTGGCTAGTGCATGCATAATTTCAGCAGCTCGACAATATTGCAAAACTTTGTCGATAATCAAACAAGAACATCTTAGACGAGGCCAAGATAAACTGAAAGAAATATGAAACTTTGCTATATTGACACTTACAAGCCGAACTTGTCTGAACATGTTTGCAAGTGTCAGAAGTGCCGTGTCTAATCTAGCCCGGCTTTGATCTTGAGACGAACCCACAGCACGCTTTTCAGACATAAATTTCGAGTGCAAAACTCAACATCAGCGATAATATATACTATATCTCTGATTTCAGTTATTCAATTTGTGAAATTGAATAAGAGAAACTGATGAAATATTGTAAATTATTATTAATTATGCACCGTAAAGAATATTAATATAAATCGTAGTAAAATATGTTAATTTATCAAATAGAAAAACAATCAAGAAAATGTGCAGATGGAGAAAAAAGAAAATACATTTGCTGCTCTCGCCTGCTTTAGCAAGTTAATGTGCATAATATTTATCTCATTCGTATTATTATCTAGTACATTCAATTCAGCACTTGTATCTAGATAGCATTAAGGTTAGAATTGGTAGATGACCACACGCTTGCTGTTTCGCGTTGTTTCAGGTTTGGGTGCGACGCAAGGACTATCATATTTTAACTGAAGGAAGGCGCAGATACATTGGTGATTCACGCATTTCACCCGTGTTTCACGCCAAAAATCACGAGTGGTCGTTGAAATTACAGCCTGTGGTGTTCAGTGATACAGGCGTGTACGAGTGTCAGGTCAGTTGAACCACGTGGTTTCTGTGAACCTGTGTATCACCGTGTTTGTGTATCACCGCAAACCACAGGCTTTGAGACATACTCGAGATGTCATGTCTCCATGCCGGTAACACTCGCTATCCTGTCTCTACTTAAATTGCCCTATATATGGCTCAATTTCCCTCGCATGAAACCTGTTCCAAGCATACATGCATCTGTACAGTAAGCTGAATTATTTCGTATTAGTCGCGCATTTCGCTCTTTCAAGCTCACTGCTATTTCCTCATATTTACGAAACACTCAAAGCAATACATTTTTCTCTATATAATTTCTCTAAACAACATTCGTCGGCAAAACGGTCTGAAACTGAGTGAACTTTGCATTTGAGCTCTATATAAGCCTGATATACATATGTTTGTGTTCGCATACTGATGACAAGGTTAATATGCTGATTATTGGCAGGGGTTGTATTGATATTGCACGTGCTAATTATACAGGTGGCTCGCGACCAGCACTCGGTATCCAGCTATGTGAAACTGCTCGTGTACCAGGCCCACGCCAAAATCACCGACAGCAAACAGTTGACTTCGACGCCTGTGCTGTCTTATCTGATAGAACAGGGCAGCTCAGCCCGTCTCTTCTGCCACGTATTCAATGTATGTGTGTGCTCCTAGCTGCTCACTTGCATGCAGATATCTTTATATTTGGCTTTGAAACTTTGATGATTTTATTATTGATTATTGTATTATTGATTATTGTATTATTGATTATTGTATTATTGATTATTGTATTATTGATTAACTTTTATTATTGTATTATTGTATTATTGTATTATTGATTGTATTAGTCTATTATTGTATTATTGATTGTATTAGTCTATTATTGTATTATTGATTATTGATTATTGTATTATTGATTAGAAATCTTCAGATGCAAACACCTCTCAGCTAGTATTTCATTCAACGTGGAAACAAATGTAAAGTTTGATGTCTCAAGCGAGTACATCAATCACCAAGAAGCGCTCTGACACGGTGAAACGCACTGTAAACTGTCGAAGTCAATGAGTCATACTGTACCGCAATGCACACACAATATGATTTATACTGTACCACAATACACAAACATTATGATTCATACTGTACCACAATACACAAACATTATGATTCATACTGTACCGCAATACACAAACATTATGACTCATACTGTACCGCAGTGCACACACACATCATGGGTCATACTGTACCGCAATACAAACTCATCATGGGTCATACGGTACCGCAATACAAACTCATCATGGGTCATACTGTACCGCAATAAAAACCCATCATGGGTCATACTGTACCGCAATACAAACTTATCATGGGTCATACTGTACCGCAATATAAACACATCATGGGTCATACTGTACCGCAATACAAACTCATCATGGGTCATACTGTACCGCAATACAAACTCATCATGGGTCATACTGTACCGCAATACAAACCCATCATGGGTCATACTGTACCGCAATACAAACTCATCATGGGTCATACTGTACCGCAGTGCACACACACATCATGGGTCATACTGTACCGCAATACAAACACACATCATGGGTCATACTGTACCGCAATACAAACACACATCATGGGTCACACTGTACCGCAATACACCATTGTGTGCGGTACAGTGTACTGCTATTGCCGGCAAATATCAACGTATAATACGTACAAAACAATATATTACGCCAGCACCGTGTATGAAACCAGAACGTTGAGTATATTTGATCACATTAATTCATTCATGTAACGACTTTCACTTGATATACACTATCAACACAGAATATACCACTAGCAAAACAAATATATTATGCATTTAATAGTATAAATAGCAATTGCTTATAACTCGGTTGAATGTCGCAGAAAGAATTTCGCTGAATTTTTCAACAGTTTGCTCCCTTCATACTGCTGGTCGGTGAAAATTACTGGTCTATTATTAAGGCTGCCAATTTCTCGCTGCAAACGTTCAGGACGGATGAGCTATCTGATAGCCAACGGCCATCTAGCATGCTCCAGCTTACAAACATGTTTTCACTTTTCTATTTGTGTCTACTCCCTGCTCGCTGTGATGTTCCTGTCGGTTGTGTCTTTTTCGCGCCTGTATATAAATATGTGCGCTATATTAAATATATGTTGTTGTTGTTGTTGTTGTTGTTCATATTGGCTTCTACTTGCATGACATCATAAAATGAACTAGATGTTCATATATCACTGACGTTGAGTACTATTCGCCAAGTGAGATTTCAACCACTTCAACACATATCAATGTGTATGTGATGTGTGTATGTGATGTGATGTGATGTGATGTGATGTGATGTGATGTGTGTATGTGATGTGATGTGATGTGTGTGTGTGCGTGCGATTTCTTTAAGCTTATTGTGTACGTGCATGTGTGTGTGTGTGTGTGTGTGCGTGTGTGCATATATAGGTGTGTGTGTGTGTGTGTGTGTGCATGCGTGTGTGTGTGATTTCTTTGAGCTTAGCTTGTGTGTGTGTGTAGTGTGGTGATACGTGTGTAGTGTGGTGATACGTGTGTAGTGTGGTGATATTTGCTCGTCTTTTCCTCAGTTCAGTCATATTTTGCGTCACGACAAGCTTATGTGCAGACCGTCATATGATTACGTTTGTATGCGTTTCAACGAGAACATTTCCGTTTCCACCAGGGAAAATCCATTGCGGATCCCACCACAACATGCACAACATGCAACACATGTAAACACACACGCACACACGTACACAAAAACAACACAGAATATTACAAGCGTAACTTGTGATAACTTATTCACTCATGCACTGACAAGTGTAGCCAAACTGAAGCGGCGGAAATATATATCATTTTCTGTCTTTAAAAAATTTGACATTCAAAACTATGAACTATTCAATTTTGCAAAACAAAAATTCATTTTTCAATTGCAAAATCCAAGCTTGCCAATGCCGAATTCGTTCTCATTTTCGTAAAATTGACCTGAAATTGTATAGTTTAAGTGAAGTGCATCGTTTTGTAATTAGGAATTATATCCAGTATAAAAGGAAGTGAGATGTTCTTAAGAAACGGGTTATGCCAAAAATGGCATATGGCGTTCGGCATATATAGCATATGGCATATGACATATATGCCGTTCGGGAATAACACCCTTGTCGCGACATTTCATGGTTTGTAGCTGGTTTCTCATCATCAGTGTCATATTGTGCACGCTTATGTGGGTGACTGCTGGACAACAGAGAGTGTCAGTCAAAATTGAAATTGCATTTTGGCAGTCAATAAGCACAGTGTGATCGATTGGTGACAAAACTCGGTCATTCATTGATGGCGCTGTGTTGCAAGCACCGCAAAACAAGCGCACGATCGGTAGTGGCCGTCTCAATGTTGGTACTGTCTGTCTCAATGTTAACCTCAATTTCCATATAGACTCGCTAGACCCGTGTAATGAGATGACTCGTGTTGTTAACATGCATGAGATGCGGAGGTAATTCGCTCACGACTGCCTCCTCTCCTTGGACGCAGAACGCATGCGCTTGGCAAATGTGAACAATATCGAGGCAGGTGGTTGATGCAGAACATGTGAACCAATGAAACTGAGTTGGACTGTTGTTTTTCATTTTCTGGCAAATTGTCTCGTGTTAGACAGAAATCAAACACTGTTGTCAGCAGCTCCAGTCAAGCAATATAAATTGGTGCACAAATTGTTTCGTCCACGTGGAAAATTTCATCACGTCTGGCAAACGACATGTCACAAAAGTGGGCTGTTTTGCTGTGCGATTTGTTTTGCGCTGTCGATCTGTCAAAACGATTTTTCACTACCAGTGCGCCGACTGTGGAAATGTTTAAATGCTTATTGAGGCTGGAACAATGCAATTCTTGCAAGCAAGCAATTCTTGCGGCCGTTTGCTAAGTGTTTTGCATCAATTTCTATCCAATCGCGTACAACGTGTTGCCATCGATGGAGCATACAGTGGCTGGCAGAGCATTGCGTCCGGTGTCCCGCAGGGAAGTGTGTTGGGTCCTATTTTGTTCAACATTTACACCGCTGACCTGTACACAACCACACGCAACCCTGTATATGGATATGCTGATGATATCACCTTGATGGCTGTAATTTCATCTCCTTCGGACAGACCACAGGTGCGTCAAACGGTCAACGACGATCTCAGCAGCGTCCTGAAGTGGTGTGAGAGGTGGAATATGATGCTGAACACTTCGAAATCTAAATGCTTGTTGGTTTCTAGGTCACGTACCGTTCAACCTTCACATGGAGCTATCCTCATAAATGACGCCCAACTCAACGTGTGTGATGAGCTCAAAATATTGGGAGTTCATGTAGACTCAAAGCTCACGTTTGAGAGTCACATTCGGAAGCTAGTTTGTTCGGCATCGCGGAAACTGGGAATTATAAGAAAGGCATATAGGATGTTCGGTAGCAGCACAATCTCAAAAAGTTGTTTTCGCTGTTTCATTTTGCCAATTCTGGAGTACTGCGCCCCCGTGTGGTCTTCTGCTGCGGATTGTCACCTCAATCTCATCAACAGAGTTGTTAGAACTTGCAAGTTCCTCTGTGGTGACTTGGTTCTTGGTGATCTTTGCCATCGTCGAAAGGTCAGCAGCGTGTGCATGCTGTACAAGATCAAGCACAACGACCATCATCCGATGAGCAAGTCAATTCCTGATGATTTCGTGGCAGCAAGAAGCACACGGTTTACATCCAAACAGCATTCCCAGTGCATGGCTCCAATTCGTTGTCGTACAAAACAATTCCAACGTTGCTTTCTTCCGGCCACTGTGTCTACTTGGAACACGCTGAAGGAGGAGGCTTTCTCGCAGAACAATTTGAACAAATTCAAGGCCAAAGTAAATGAAATGCTACTGAAAGAGCGGAATTGACTGTTGAGTCTTATTAATTGTATATTTATTCATATTTATTGTTATTTATTCATGCTTATTGTTATTTATTTTCTATTTATTTATATTTATTCCTATTTTACTCTCTATGTATTACTATTTATTATTGATTGTTGTTATTTATTAAATTATACTTTTACTCAGTGTTGGCTGTTGTTGTTTATTGAATCATATTTATTGTTGTTTCTGTTTATTGAGTCATATTTATTGTTGTTGTTGTTTATTGAATCATATTTAATGTTGTTGCTGTTTATTGAATCATATTTATTGTTGTTGTTGTTTATTGAATCATATTTATTGTTGTTGCTATTTATTGAATCATATTTATTGTTGTTGTTGTTTATTGAATCATATTTATTGGTGTTATTGTTTATTGAATCATATTTATTTGTGTTGTTGTTACTTATTGAATCATATTTATATTTATTGTTGGATGTTTCTTTTTTGAATCATATGTATTGTTCTTGATTGTTATTTATTACTTATTTATTAATATTTATTCTTATTTATTGATGGCTGTTTTTTAATGAATCACATATTTATTGTTATTATTATATTATTTATTGAGGAACGTGGGCGGAGTGACATTATGGATTGTTATCGGATGATGGTTTATTATTTATTGTTATTTATATATTATTTTCTTTCCAACTCTCTTTCTAGACTTTTTTCTCTTCGAACTCTCTTTCTCTCTGAATCTTTTGGGCGCTTCCGGTACATGGGGCCACCTTAGGGTGGTAATAGTGCTTGCACTCTTCCCATGCTACTGGATTTGCCTGTAATTAATAATAATAATAAAAGCAAGGAACATGTGGTTACCAGTATCAGTGAAACAGTCGGTAACAATAAACTTTGTGTAACAATCATTATTCAAATTAATTATAGGATGAAATGGAAAGAACGCAAACGCTAAAATCTGCTTGAATTTTAAGAAGGTAAATTAATAGACTGGATGTTGAGGAAATTACGTCTACTCAATATATATTCAAATACTATTCAGTAAAAATATTTTAATTTATTATTATTTTCACTTGACTCAACTGTTTTCATGAATTTATTTAACAGGGTAAATATTGAAATGATATTGATCATATTTGACTGTATTTATAGACAATGACTGTATTTATAGACAATGACTGTATTTATAGACGACATTGAAATGGCAATTGGCTGCCCGTTGATTGACTGATGTGAGATAGCTTGAAAGTTTGCGACAAATTACACTGTGTAACTGTGCGGACGCCGGTAAAACAGAACCACACAAACAAGATTGGAATTGCAAATCGTTCAGTGTCACCATGCTAGCCTAGCTTGTGGTGATTCACTCGGGGTTGATCAATATATCCTCTGGTAAAAACACGAAGTGCCACGCTCAATTTCTGAAGGTCAAGAGAAAAATTGTGTTGCACCGTGACGCTTTCATTTGCCTTTTGAGTTTGTTTCTTGACCGAGTAGCTCGTTGGCACATGGTTTTATTGTGGTCTCGTATCGTTTCGTTGAATATATGTATTTATATAATTGAGCCAGTTTAATATCAGGCGAGTGTACTGGTGATGTGGTCGCGTGTTGATGGGCTTGTGTGTCAGGCTCCCACGCCTCCTGCCTATATCTTCTGGTACCACAACCAACGAATGATCAATTTCGACAATGATCGATCTGGCACGGCCGGACTTATCACTGTGACGTCACACTGGCGCCAGAGTGTGCACGCGGCACGCAGTGACCTCCAGCTGACCCGACCTGACCTCAACGCCTCGGGCAACTACACATGTCAAGCTGCGAACGCCCCTGCTGTTTCAGTGACCTTGTTTGTAACGCGAGGTTAGTGGTGTTACTTTCAATACTCGAGGTTACAGCAGTTTTCGTGTTTGCCTGCTTTTTGTGAGTGGTGCAGAAGATGTAAGTATGGATAGTGCTTGCTTGTAACTGGTGTGTGTATGTGTGTGTGTGTGTGTGTGTTTTTTTTTTAGCTTGGTTATGACACGACATCAAATCTGTTCATACTTTCATGTGACGTTTATAACTTGAGATCATAAGTTTTGTTATGAGCTGAAGTTCATTGACGCGAGGAGCTTAGATAACGTATGAATCTATTATATATAATCATAGAAGATCAAAGAGATTAGACTGAATCCTAAGCATTAAATAAACATATATTTGTTATTGAAAAACATTATAATACTGCCAAAATATAGTATTTCATATTGACATGGTGCACGTACGTAATATTACCGTGTTGCTCAACCAGTCAGTTAACGCTGTTTGTGTGCGTGTGTGTGCGTGTGTGTGTGTGTTTGTGTTCGAAAGGTAATACCCAGGCAGCAGTGATTCCGGTGGACTCCGCGGCCGCCACAGGGGGCGCCACTAGTCCAGCTCGTTCCCTTCACTCGCAGATGGCGCCACTGCTGTTGTGTCGGATATTGTTACTAGTAGTACACTGTCACACTCGCGGTATAGTCGACTAACTGCGCCAGGCGCCTGTGTTCCCGAGAAAACAAGTTCAAGATAGATGCTTTGATTCTTCATGAAGTACTCATAATTGGTACAACACATGTGATCGATATTCAAGCGCTTGTTAAAGCCACTTGACTGGGACAGCAAAATAATGCGCTATTAATGTACAAAATACAAATAACAATGTCTAGCGTTAACTGCAGTTGGGCAACGGCAAAACTCTCAAATAAAGAAATACCAGAGCATGCTTTTGAAAGTGGTTTTAAATGTATTTTCAACGTTGTTAGCTCAGTGTAGTTGACTATTAAGGCGGTCAATTGTCATGCAACAAAAGGCGTTGTTACGAGAAATAGCTGACCGAGCGTTTATCATTGACACAAGCACGCGACTAAGTCTTGAACACATACACAGATGTTTACACTGTCCACAAAATTCGACCGTGCTTCGCGAACTAATTCACCTGTGTTTGCGAGATATACCTGTGTCACCTGTGTTTGTGAGATATACCTGTGTCACCTGTGTTTGCGAGATATACCTGTGTCACCTGTGTTTGCGAGATATACCTGTGTCACCTGTGTTTGCGAGATATACCTGTGTCACCTGTGTTTGTGAGATATACCTGTGTCACCTGTGTTTGCGAGATATACCTGTGTCACCTGTGTTTGCGAGATATACCTGTGTCACCTGTGTTTGTGAGATATACCTGTGTCACCTGTGTTTGTAGACGCCACTCGGGGTGATATTTGATGTGCACCGCAACGCAATGGTAACAAGGTAGAAAAGGCGAGACGGTGAGGTGGGGCCTCAGTTAGGTTCAGTTATATTAACTTGTGTCGGGAAAATAGGTCCATGTGGGAAAATAGGTCGTTTGTGTTGGATTATCAATAAGGCTTGCGTTAACTTGAAATAAATCAGTGGAGACCTTCAATTGTGTAATAAACGCTGTTTCGAGGTACAAGAACATGACTCCTAAAATATGTCACTCCAAGGAGATCATCTCCTTGAGAGAAGTCACTACACTGGCCGTCCTGCTGATTTTTTCATACCATTTTCTCATATCCACACACACACACACACAAACACACACACAAACACATGCACAAACATGCACAAACACACACAAATGCACACACAAGCACACACACATACACACACATACAGTTTGATTGCCGACATGAGCATAATAGCAAGCACACACAGTTCTTTGTGGTAAAGGGTTGGCGTGTGAGCATATGTACGTGTGTGTGTCAGCATATATGTGTGTGTGTGTGTGAGGATGTGTGTGTGTGAGCATCTGTGTGAGCATTTGTGTGTGAGCATGTGTGTGTGAGCATCTGTGTGTGCATGAGAGTGTGAGCATGTGTGTGAGCATGTGTGTGTGCATGTGTGTGTGTGTGTGTGAGCATGTGTGTGTGTGTGCATGTGTGTGTGAGCATGTGTGTGTGAGCATGTGTGAGCATGTGTGTGTGAGCATGTGTGTGAGCATGCTGCTGTTATCTGTGTGTTGTCTCTCCTGTCTGCTGAGACCAGTTATGGCAGCGCAGCGTCTGTGTTTGTGTGTGTGTTTGTGTGTGAGTGTGTGAGTGTGTGTGTGTGTGTGTGTGAGTGTGTGAGTGTGTGTGTGTGTGTGCAGTGGTCATGTATTGATCGCAGTCGCGGATGTGTTCGACCCGACGAGGGGAAGTAGAGAGTAGCGCTTCATATAATGATTGTCTGTCACCCACACAGACACACATACACACACACACAGACAGACAGACAAGATTGAGTTAGAGCATGCACGTCTAGATATTCACTGTGTGAACGGAAATCTCAACAGCACGCCATCCGGTCGCAATGTCTTCCAGTGGCAGATCTCATATTTCAAACACAAACACACACACACACACACACACAAACACACACATTTATAACATATCTACGCTTGTGAAAATACACGCACGCATTAATCTTACTGATGGTGCATGTGCATATTTTATGCCTTGAAAGACGAGAACATTATATTTATATCATTATGTTCGATTAATTTTTCAGGAATTAATCTCCGTATTTTGCAGTAGTTGCCATGTTGTTTATAATTCGTGCAAAATCAATTACAACAAATAATAAAGTAAACCTCAATTTCTACCGCTCACTGTTTCACTTATTCTTTCAGTCTGCCTCAGTCATAATTGATAGTGTGCTTGTAGCGTGTCGTGTACTGCGCTTAAATGCCGTCTACTTGATTATCGGAGGTCTGCACCCGGACGTTCCTGTTCCACGCGCTCACATAGCAAAAGCACCACGGAAGGTGGGCATGAAGCAGCAGCCACTGATTGATCTCTCGAGCCACAGGTCTGCTCGACAGATAGACCCAGCTGTATTCGGTCCCGAATGTCCCGGACTGTGCGATACTACTGGTAATCGCCACCATTACCCAGCACCTACACCTACACCTACACCTACACCCGTACTGTCGCCGTCAAGACTAATTACATTGATTTCAGCAAGTTTTCCGCGTCTGTGTTACCTATGTGACTGATTAACAAACTTTGTTTCAAGTATGGCAGAAAGCGTGTGTTTTGTTTAATATGCAAATGGGCCACAATTGTTTTACTTGTTCCATAAAGGTGTCTTGTTAACTCACTTCTATACAACACCGACTCTATATTTCAGTAGAAAATGGTGACAAAACAGAACGTACAAAATCACTGGTATGTCTCGAACACCCTGTAGCACGTGACAGCGAAACACACACACTTATCAAATGGCACACGATTCACGGCAATTCTAGTCTAACTGTATCAATTACACTTATTAGTAGTAAGAAAGTGAATATGTACACACACACACACACACACAGAATTACACACAACATCCAAGTCACAATCACTTACATACATGTACACACACACACATGCACACACACACACATGCACACACACACACGCACATACACACACACACACGCACACACACACACACACAACTACTGTATATCCACTATGATTGCACACACACATACATTCAGACATTCGCATACACATGTACACATATTGTGCACTTGATCGAATACATTCAGTCACACAAGCACAAACGCACTGATACACAGACAAATAGAACACACAGTGTAACTGAAATTTGACACACAGCTTACATTCACACATAGGCTAGTCATCAAATGTTCAAGTACTCATGAATAGATTATGGTTTCAAGGGCAGTTGTACAAATGTGAATTGTAAAAAACAAATACACAAAATACACACAACGATCATTGGTTGATATTAATAAACTGGTCTTCATACCAACCAGGCATTGCACGATATATAAATGCTATTATGAAAATGACTTGCCTGCAGACGCTTGACAAAAGTGAACATTAAACAGACTCACTATGTTACTTGTAAATTTGTGCCAAGGTTGAATTGAGCTGAAACACGCAAACTGTGTTATTGATCGACTGTACACGATCGGAATGGCTTCTAGCTAGTGTTTGGAAGATGGTGAATTGTTACAAGCACAAAGTCAGCATTCATCTCACATGAACAAGCCAAGTTCATCGATCAAAGTATTTGTGAGCATCAAGAACTGTGTTTCTGCTGTGCTATGTGAAGCCTGTTACGCCCGTATTCTGGTCAACTTCCTCAACGCCAATGTGGTGATATTTTCCAGTTTTCACGGGCTGAATCAACTATGAAGCATTAATCAGTCACATTCAGAATGATTGGATGAAATGGTCGAGGGCCGCGCTATCCACACAGATTCACTAATCCGAGAGTGTTGCCGTAGATGTGTTGTTGCTGTTGCTGTTGTTGCATGCACAGGTCGATGCGAACACCCTGGTCTGACGGGCACGGTGCAGGATGCGTGCTGTACACTGGGGACGGTCCACTGGTGACAGGCGTCGCGTGCTGCCGCTGCTGCAACTGATGCAACAGCTCGCTGGGGACGGTCATCTTGGAGGTCTGCAGAGGTGACTGGTGCTGGAGTCTTGTCATCTGAGCTCGATCTGTGGCGACTGCCGACGTGGCTGTCAGTCGCGGTGGCAGAGTGAACGCGGCTGATGCAAGAATACCGCCCGTTCCTGCGCCACCATCACTGGCACCATACATGATCGCATTGTGGCCTGGTAACTGGCCGCTGGTAGTGTGGTAGCGACCGACAGCTCGCTGCAATGACATGCTGCACAACTGGCCGGCGGCGGACGCTGGGGTGGCGAGCAGCTGCTGAGGAAGTTGAGGAAGTGGGGGCGGAGGCAATGGCTCCAGATCGGCCATCTGACTGCTGCCTGAGTGAACTCCGCTCGAGCTGGCCGTGTCCTCACTGTAACTGCGCTCAGTCTCGGCTCCGACCAGCAGCTGTAACTGTTGAAGTTGCTGCTGCCGCGTGTAGATATCTGATACCGTGTGGTTGAGCTGGTCACTTGTGCAGTCGGAGGAGACCGGTAACTCGTCAATCTGCACAGAATAGTGTATTTTTACCAGCGATCTGCACAGCTAAAAATAGAACAGCCGAGAATTCAGAAGAAACGGAAGCGAATATGTAGAAGACGTAAAATAGCATTACATTATTATTTATATAAATGCGCAACCTCATTCTGCCATGAACTAGCAAAGACATGATGACAGGCAATATTGAGCCCAAATTTGATTAACTTTTGTGTGTGCTTGCGTTTTGATATGTATCTCTAGTGAGACAAGACTATATCTTTCGAATATAAAAATATATAACACAAATCCGAATTGAACATGGTTTTTCTACCAATCAGTAATTCTGTATTTATTAATTATATTTAATAACCACTGATATATCAAATAATATATCATACATTAGTTAATATTCATACTGTGTATTATTATGTAATATGTGTAGTTTTGAACATATTTTATTCAGCCGATTTTGTGTATTCACGAATCTTTCTAGTAATTTGGATATTTCTATAGATACTTGTGTTCACATAAATCAAGATCAAATTTCATAATAAGGTTTTCATAAATAAGTTATGCACAATTCACGTGACAAATGTTCTTGATATTCTTCTGCTGGAAACACATTGTCACCTTGTCCAGTGCATGCATGTTGTGCGAGGTGACTGTGGCAGGTGGTTGAGTGATCGTTGTTCTCGGAGAACACTGTCTGATCACAGAGTCCATGCCCTCGGGGAAGTAGCGATAACCATGTTGACTCACCGACTCTACATCCTCCTTAGCTGATAAAGTGGCGGGTTTTAGCGGTGATGTTTCGCTGTTCTGGGGCTCTTCCGTCCTGTAACCCATCCACACATCATAACACCATAACCCATCATCACATCATAACCCATTATCACATCATAATGCATCATCACATCATAACCCATCATCACATCATAACCCATCATCACATCATAACCCATCATCACATCATAACCCATCATCACATCATAACCCATCATCACATCATAACCCATCATCACATCATACCCCATTATTCCATCATAACCCATCATCACATCATAACCCATCATTCCATCACAACCCATCATCACATCATAACCCATCATCACATCATAACTCATCATCACATCATAACCCATCATCACATCATAACCCATCATCACATCATAACCCATCATCACATCATAACCCATCATCACATCAGAACCCATCAATCACATCATAACCCATCATCACATCATAACCCATCATCACATCATAACCCATCATCACATCATAACCCATCATCACATCATAACCCATCATCACATTATAACCCATCATTACATCATAACCCATCATCACATCATAACCCATCATCACATCATAACCCATCATCACATCATAACCCATCATCACATCATACCCCATTATTCCATCACAAGGCCGATAAAACAGCGGAAATAGCATCGGTAATACGGCGGTGGTTTGAATTTTTCGTTTCACGACTTTTTCTTTGTATGGTCGCTAGTGAGACAGCAAGTATAACAATTGCATAATCATGTTGTGCCTGGTACTGTGAGCGAGTCCACTGAACTTACTATTCTTGTCATATGGGTGTCATGGGTCATACACTACACCCTCGTATACATAAGATTCTCCCTCCACAAGAATGAACCTTTTATATATGAGTGATGTAGCACAAACACATACACACACACACACACACACACACACACACACACACGCATGTGTGATGTAGTGGGAAGAGTGATAAGGTGAATACAGGTGTTGACATGTGAAATGTTTGTGTGCTCACATGTGTTGTGTGTCGAGCAGTTGGACCACCTCGGTGATCTGGGCCGTGCTGTCAGGATCATCAGAGGCGGGCATGTTGGTAGTGGGTCGGTGCCAGTACACTTGCTCCTCTTGCTGCCACTTGAGACGATGTCCCTGGCGGTGAGACTCGACCAGACCGTTGATTCTCGCCCTCACGTGATGGTCGTCCAGCGTGCTCACCATGCCGTTCTCCACCAGCATCATGGGGGCATCGGCGTCGCCTCTTTTCTGCTTCAGGTCAATCTTGTAGACCAGCTTGATGTTCTCTGCTGAGCGCAAGTAGGCGTTGCCGACCGTGACACGCAGTCGGAACGTCCAGTTGTGCTTCACAGACAGCAGCAGCCACAACAGCACCCACACAAACAGATGCAGCACAATGGCGGCCACGGCGACCAGACAGCACGTGCTGCCACTGTTGCGGTGCACCACGGCCAGGTCGTGCACGAGAGGAGCACCGACCATGATACACAACAACAAGAACGCCAGCGCCAAACAGTGCGCTGTGTACTCGAAACTGGCACAGCGCGACTGCGACCGCAGCGAGATCTGGTATCGGCTCTTCTGCTGGCTCAAGTAGCTGTGGTATTTTTGGTGGCCGTACATGTAGAGGATGGATGTTGTGGATATAAGAATGGTCAAGTAGGCCACGCAGAGAACAACACTGGGACCAAGGGATAAAATGAAGGTATTTGTGACTTCTGGGGGCAGTTCGTCTTTGAGAACCTGTACTCGGTAAAGAATTGAGAAACCATCCCACGCACAGACAGCCACAAAAGCGGTTCCAAGGTTGTATATGGAGAAGAGCATACCAAACGCTTTGCTGGACCCCCAGAAACAAGCAGAATATTGAATCGAGTAAACAATTAAGGCCCAGGAGAAATTCAGTATCTCACCACATGGCATGCTATATGAATTGAAATGGTTTTTTATTCTCGAATAGAGGAGATCCTCAGGAGTGACTTGTATTGGAGCTAGTAGCAAGGAAGTTCTATTGATACCGAATGATGGACGAGCTTCACTAGACGATGAAAAAAGCATTTCAAAATTGCTGTTGAATAAAATATCTGAAAACACACAGAAACAACATGTAACAAAGTCTCTCCTTTTCCTCAGGTACGACCCTATCCGGCACGGAACGAATATAACGACTCTTTTTTCCTTAAGATTTCAATTTTAATGCCACCTGGCATGAGAAGCTTTTTAATATTCATAAATGAAACGATAAAAACAGTAGATACTGAACACTTTTAGCAAACCGCTGCTTCAACACGCCATTTGCTCATCGTGGCAACACTCACTTTCTTTCAGGTATCCCAGGTGCACCAGCTTGGCCTGCATGATCAGTGGAGGAGTGAGCAGCAGCAGTGACATAATCACGTGCAGTAGGGAGGCGGTCGGGCCCGAGTGCGTCCAGAGACGTCGTGGCAGTGAGTCAGCGCACGTCGCCAGACTGGTGTCGTGCGAGCACATGGTCGACTCGTGCGCGCCTATGGTGACGCCGTCATTGGCCAGATTGCCGAGTCGAAACAGCCCGGCCACCAGGAACATGGGCGCCAACACGACCGTCGCTCCGGCCAGCCCGATGTAGGCGTTCAGCTCCCAGAACGGCCGGTCATTCTCGGGCCACGCCATGTGAGTGTAGTCGATGAATCGCAGTGCGGCCGTGTGCAGCAGCATGGCCGTCACGCCCAGCACGGCCAGCGAGTACCACACCGACCACACGCTGTTACAATGACACCGGCAGCATGGCGTTCTGTCGTCCTCCTGTGTCGGCGAGGGTGCCGTCGCGACCGACGCACGAGCTGACGGTTCCGGCAGAGCACATTGTTCGGCAGCGACTGAAGCAGCACTAGTGTGACCACGTGCTGCAGAACTGGCGGCAGTCTCGCCAGACTCGGCACACGCACCAGTTGTCATGACAACCAGCCAGTCAGCCAACTGACAGCACAAACACATATTGAAAATACCAGACAAACACAACAAAATACTAGCGAAACAAATGTTGTCAACTTGCTAGGAGACTCTCAGCATCCAGCTCGAAAACTCACATAAGAAACACTCCATGATTGCGGTGAAGCATAACATGTAAGGTACCGACATCTCCACGCTCCCGCTTACTCTCCAATGAAACTGGAGGTTACGACCAGGGGTTACGACCAGGAGTTACGACCAGGGGTTACGACCAGAGGTTACGACTATATGGGCCAACGTATCATTTTGATCAATAATGTGTGTGCATCGCATCACCACACCGAGCGTTGGCCAGAATGGTGTATTTAGTGAGTGCATATGACAGTGACGTATTTAGTGGCGGAAAGTTAAGCGAATAACCATGCTGCACCGATAAGCACAGCTGTAACATGCATGCACCTGGATCAAATACGTGTGAAATGTAATGACACTTGAGGCCTAGCGCTGTATGCATACATGCATTGTCATTGACACATTCGTGATCACAACGAAGCAAGACAATGACGATGGAAAGATGAAGTGAACGGTGCATATTCGAACACGGATAGGCGATGTACTGTGATTTGACAATAAAAGTGCAGTTTACTGATGTTCAGTTCACACATCACGTTGATATCGTTCACTCACCCGCCGTTGAAACTCGACCACGCTCAGCCAAATCACTCACACCGACATGCAAGCGGCCCAGCCAACAGCACAATGCATAACCGGCCCGCTCACAACACACACACACACACACACACGAGCGCGCACGGCGCACGCTGGCCAATGACTGAATCGTGGCGTTAACATGGCGAGACAGCATCGTCGATCACCGGCTGGGTCGTCGGCCGCGACGCTGGCACGAGGGGAGCGCGCCCTCCTGCATTCCCACACTGTTCCGCGTTGGTATAGCGCCTGCGCACTTGCTTCTATGTGTGTGTGTGTGTGTGTGTGTGTGTGTGTGTGTGTGTGTGTGTGTGTGTGTGTGTGTGTGTGTGTGTGTGTGTGTGTGTGTGTGTGTTTGTGAAGATACAATGGCGCCGCGTTACCGCTGATGTGCAGCGCGTGCGAAATAAAAGCGTTATTGTCTGGCATCTATTGTCTCGGTCGATCTCAAGCAGCGCTGAGTGTTCTACGTGAAACACCGAGTGAACTCTCGCTCAGTAGACACGTGCTGATGAAGAAATGTCTGGTTCAACTCAAGCGATTCTATATTGTGATGATATTTCAGTATTACAGCTTGAAACTTGACATCGAATATAAATGGAGCGACTAAAATTTACCATAATCAACTAATAAACGATACCGTAGAGCCGCAAACAATACATTGATTTTTTGGCGGCATTTACGCGTTTGTGTATCGCCTTCATCTCTAACACTCATCACTATCTTTGATACATTGTCGCATGATTCTGTGATTTTGTGAAAGTGGAAGAACATGCCAGAGCGGACCCAGAAAATGTAACTGCCTGGTCAATATCTCTGTATTGTATATGATCAACATAAAACAATCAAATTGTTCGATCGGTAAAGGAAGGTTAGCACCCCGAGTGAAAGATAACCTAACTACGCCATTGAATTGTGGAAGACTGCGCTTTGCTCA